>CM042551.1:4900000-5082500 GCA_023630585.1 Cranoglanis bouderius | reverse complement strand
TTAATGAACATAATCCATCTATTCGGAATTCAATTAATATTAATATTTTAATATAATGTTTTTTTAATGACTGGATATTTCAGATTTTTCTCACAGTTTTCTCCCATACTGTGAACTTTATTCTGGTTGAATCATCACGGGGGTGTGGGGAATGAGTCAGTCAGTGACTCAGCACAAACACACACACACACACACACACACACACACACACACACACACACCGTATAAACACACACACACACACACACACAAACAAAAAATTTTGGCTCAGTATAGGTGTGGAACACTTCTTCATCTTTCTCAACGTTCTCTCGTTGTTCTCCCCTGACAGTGAAAAATTTTTGGAGGTTTGCTCACCACATCGCCTGGGTCTCCAGGGGGTCCTGGGGGGCCTGTTACTCCTGGAAGGCCTGGAAGACCCTGTCAAGCACCAACACACACACACACACACACACACACACACAGACATACACACACAAATCAGACTGGCTTTATCAGACTATCTCCTGTAGCCAGTGACTTTTAGATCATTTTACTGTTCAGTGTTAAACAGAAGTAATTCTTACAGCAGGTCCTGGTGGTCCGAGAGGTCCCTCAATTATAATGCCCTGATGGACGGAAAACAAATACAATGCTTAAACTACTATGAGATCAACAGAAATCATGTATCATAATTAGTATTTCGGTCTCTCACCGGTTCGATAATGGCTGGTTCTCCTTTCTGGCCTTTCTCTAAACCATGTCTTGCCTGAGAGAGAGAGAGAGAGAGAGAGAGAGAGAGAGAGAGAGAGAGAGAGAGAGAGAGAGATTACAAAGACATCTGAGAAAATTCCCAACAAAATTCCATTATCCAAAATGTACGAGCCAGAGGTAAAATAAATAAATAAATAAATACCTACACAGGGTGACCAACAAAACTAATTAAAGTCAATGTTAAAATCAAATGTCTGCTTGTTTGTTTGTTTGTTTGTTTGTTTGTTTTTATAATGAAACGTAAATAACCTAAACCCTAAACCCTAACCCTAACCCTTTTTTTGTGCTTGTTGTGATGGTTTCATTGCAATTACATTGACTTGTGATTAAGTACACATGAACAACTCCTTAATGCACACATGACAGCCAATCAGAAACGAGTATCTTTCATCATCATTCAGTGATAAAGTTTAGCTACAAACAAACACACTGAGATAAGTATTGAAACAAAGACAAATATCTTGATTCAGTGAAAGAATCCTCATATCGTCCCTTACAACATTATAGAGCAAGTTAGATCGTTCAGGGAAACAATATAATATATTAGCTTCCTTCAATCATTCATTCCCTGAAGAAATCTGGCAAAAGGATTGGCAGAAAAAATCGAATTTACAGTTTTCCCATTCCCAGATGTAATCAATCAGCCAAGACATGACTAGAGCTCATGTTTGCTTCTTTGGTTTAAATATATTCTTATATTCTCCACATTGAATTCTTATGTAATAAGGGTTAGGACTCGGCGTGAAGCGTTTTCCTGCATGTTGCTGGAATGTTATGTTGGCGGCCATCTTGGGCCACCAGAACCATTTTTTCCCTCGGAGCAATTTGGTATCCTCGAGATCGAAGCATTGTTCCACTATAAACTTCATTTTGTAAACATAAACTTTTCCTGCTATTTTGCTATTTAACATCACTGTTTATGTTTTAGAAATGAAGTTTGTAGACTTGGAACATAGTGTGTATTAATAATTTAGGTATGACAGACCTCCATTTCTTTCAAACCGTGGAATTATATGGTTCTGTCTGACAATTCTGTTATTTTAAGATACTGAGCCATAAAATTTCAACCCTCAATAAGGTCAATGCGTTTTTAAACTTTATATTTTTGTATATTTGTCATGAATATGTAAATTGTCATGTATATTCAGAGACTTAAAAAATGGAAACTCAAAAAATTAAAAACTTCTTAATATGTAGCTCTGGTGCAAAGCTAAAGTAGCCGATATTAGACACCAAATACTGTATGTCTTGGCTGAATAATTATTTTGTAATATTGAGTGAATATGAGGTTTGTTTGTTTTTTTAGACAAACCATTCGTTTTTATCCCATTTTCGTCACCCATCATACGACAGCTACCAAAGAGGGAGGGTGTTTCCTCCAAAACACGTGAAGCCGCCAACTGCATCTTTTCAAACTGCTGCTCATGCGACATGACAGAGGAGTGTAACATACTCGGAGGAAAACACTATCCGCCCTCTTACACATATATGACCTCGGAGAGGCCCATGATTGGCTAGTGTCGCTGTGATTGACAGGAGAGAAAGAGTACACCATCAGTTTTGCCCTCCTGGCTTCACACTGATGGGGGTGGTTTTGTTGAGGTTTAAACTCGCAATCTCTCAACGAGCTTTTCTTGTTGCACCACAAACCCTTCCCTTAAATATCATGAGACTCATGAGACTCAGGTTTGTCCCACCTGTCCGTCCCAGGTCCCCGCTCCCTCCCTCTCCGCCGGGCCGTAGCGATCCTCGTAGGTCTCATACTCCTCGTACTGCTCTGAGCTCTCACTGCTGTTCTTAAAGTCCTCGTATTCAAAGAGCTGAAAAATGCACAACATCAACATAAATATCATAATAACCACCAGTTATACCAGCTAAGCTCTCTGCACTTTAGCTCATACCTCATAATCGCTGATGTTGGCGCCTACTGTTACCGTGGAGACGGAGAGGTCATGGTACGGGCTGCTGTAAATGTCCTCGGTGTCTTCCTCAACCTCAGGCGTTTTTATCGGCTTTTCCTCCTGTCCACGAATAGAAAGAGTCAGAAAATAGCCGTGGAAAGAAGTATACCATTGAGACTTCACGCAGTGCTGGTTGGACCAAAGCAACAACTCTGTGAAATGGACAGATTAGTGAAGTAGTTGGGTTATGAACACAGTAGGGTTACAAAACCAGCGTCAGGTTTGAGGTAATAAAGTAGTTGCTGTGAGGTGGTTATTGCTTAACACAGTTCATTAATAGGATGTGACGACAGTGGGGTATCATGCTTCATATCCAGTAGCATGATAAGGCAGAAAACCTACAACTTTACCACTGCTGCAAAGCGCTGACACTGGAGACTCCTTCCAAAAATGTTCAATGAATGTCTAATCACAATAAATTAAATACAGTTCAAATATGTTTTTTTTTTTATTATTATTAGTCTTAGATTATAAAAGTCCCTGTAGATTAGCTGTGCTCTTATAGAAAATTAATCAACTGACCATGCTGTGTTGTATGAGGGATATAATGGGCAGCTACAATATAATAGGCCAGTGCATAATAATTATGGCTTTCTGGAGGAAAATGTTTTCAAATTTAAGCATGACGTAACACCATAAAACATGACACACTCAAAAAATGACAATACATTATGTTCATCTGCACACACAGGTGGAGATGAGTCATAATCCATATCTAGTCTACAATACTAGACTTCATCTACACTACTGTACTACATATATTAAACTACCCACTACTTCCAAAACCAAGGGTTATTCAGGTTAATATGAAGCTTGACCACGTCGTTCATAATCATTTTAAAACGCAGTTTGTTTCACATTCACTTTCAGGATAGTTTTGGTTAAATGGTTCCATTTCGAAAGCTTTGTGAATTTTGAATTGTAAAGTATATTATGGTATGTGTAAAGACATACCATAATATACTGTATTTAGCAATAACTATATCTACTGTATATCTGTATTTATCTATTCATGTTCACATCAAACAGCAGAATGGGGAAAATGTGATCTCAGTGACTTTAACACACACGTGGCATGGCTGTTGGTGTCAGATGGGCTGGTCTGAGTATCACCTGGGATTTTCACACACAGCAGCATCTAGAGTTTACACTAGAGTTATGAGAAAAAAACAAAAAACATCCAGTAAGTGGCAGTTCTGCCGATAGAAATGCTTCATCGATGAGAGAGGTCAGAGGAAAATGGCCTGACTGCTTCAAGCTGACAGGAAGGCTACAATAACTCAAATAACCACTCTTTATAACCATGGTGAGCAGAAAAGCATCTCAGAATGCACAACATGCCAAACATTGAGGTGGATGGGATACAACAGCAGAAATCCACATCAGGTTCCACTTCTGTCAGTCAAAAACATTGGCTGCTTCCCAGACTGTCAAGTTTAGGTGATCCTGAGCCCGGTGTAGCTTTGGATTTCTGTTCTTGGCCTCAAGATTCAACATATTGTGCATTCTGAGATGCCTTTCTGTTCACCACGGTTGTAAAGAGTGGTTATTTGAGTTGGCTGTAGCCTTCCTGTCCGCTCGAACCAGTCTGGCCATTCTCCTCTGACCTCTCTCATCATTAAGGTGAATGAATGAGAATGAAAATATTTTAAATATTTAATATTTTTTAAGAGTTTTTTTGTGATTGTTTTGTCAAAAAATGCTTGGTTTTGCTGTGGCTTTTTTCAAAATTTGTGATGCGATTTGCAGAGCTTTTTTGTGCTTTTTTTTCTGGAAAACTACTTGAATTGGTGAAATTGCCGTTGCACAAAATTGTTTTGCACAGTCTTTTGCAGTGATGTTCGTTGGTAAATGAGACATTTTAGCTCTACTCATGTTCGACGCACGTGAATCGAAGAGGGCTTTGGCTGAATGCGCGTTGTGATGAGGTCACGTGACCCAAATCTGTGGAAAATCTGCACTTATGCTCCGAATATTGCAGAGTTTGCTTGATTTTGTTTTCATTTCTGCAATCGCAAAATCCTGAAAGGACTGCTTTATATTCATCACTAGTTGTACTAGTTGTAAACATCCTGAAAGTGAGTTGAAATAAACCTGAGAATTCTATATTTGATATATCTGAATTGACTTCTATTTCATTTCATGATCTGTAATTACATAACAGGGTGTTTAGTGCATGCTTCCTTTTGAGTATCACCATTTCTTCAGACTGTGGTGTTAGTGATGGAGTTGGAGGGTGGCTAGTGAGGGTGGTGATGGTGGTGGGGGGAGTTAGGAGTCTGTGGTTAGGAGGTGTTAAGGAAAGTGGGTGATAAAAAGGAGGAGGAGGAGGATGGGGCAGGAAGGACAGTCTACCTCCACCTCAGTCTGAGTAGACTGGGGCAATGCAGCGAGTGATACAGTGACATCTTCAGGTGATGTAGTGGGCAGTGAGTCTGGCTCGTGTGTGGGCATCTCGGGGATGGAGTCTATCTGCTCAGTGGTCACATTTGGAGTTGTCGCAGCCGTCGCAGCCGTCGCAGGTTCTGTTACAGCCGGCGTTATACCTCGTGTGAGATACTCCAGCTGATGAGTGGACACCTCGAGAAACCCCTCCTCAAGAGCTTCTGCCTCTTTCCTCTTCTTCCTGGACTCTTTCTTTCCGCCTTTCTTCGAACGGTCCTTCTTCTTTTTGTTCTTTTTGCCCTTCCTGTCTTTTTTGTTCTTCTTTGGTGGCTCCGGTTCATCGCCTTGCATCACGTCATCAAGCTTGGTGAGTTTGGTCTTTTGTAAAAAGGGGTGGAATTTAGAGAAGGGGGTGAATGGAAAAAGAATAACAAAGGATTGAAATATCGGTGGTACGAGTTGACAGTGGAGAGAACACCGATAACCTCGGCATGTTACTTTTACTTACCACATTAATGTGACACCAGTCATGGAGTATCTAGATCCATAATTTAATTCATTTCTAAAGCATCAGTAAAGCAAAGCTTCTCAAAGCAAACAAGGAATGAAACAACAGCAGGGTTTGTCGTCACCGGAAATAAAATTAATCAATACAGTAATGAATTATGAACATGTAGTACTATAGTATGATACAGGATATGTATCAGGGCTGTCAGAATGAATTTTCTTGCTGGACTCCTTAAAATACGACTAAAAATCCATGAAGAAATCCAACAAGATCGTCGCATGTTTTACTTTTTAACACGAGTCTAAATAAGAGATTTGTGTGTCGAATAAATACATGCTATTTATCACTTTTTGGTTTTTTTTACATTTTTGAAATTGGGACACACAAAAATATTTTAAAAAGTTATATAATTAATCCCCAAAAGACACTTTCAGCAGTCATGCTTTTTCTGTGGCTAAATCTTAAATGGTGGCCATTTAGTGCACTATATAGGTTATGTTCTACACTATGCAGTGTGCATATATAGTGAAAAGAAATCGTTTTTAAAATTTTAAAACACAGTTTTAAAACTGTGGGTAAATACAACTGGTAAATATTAAAGGATGTTTTTTAGAATGTCCAAAACCTAAAATTAATTCATTCCCAACAGTCACTAAATCTCAAGTGGTGGGCCTTTAGTGCACTATATGGGTTGTGTTACACTCTATGTAGTGAGCATATACAGTATAGTGAAAAGATTTTTAGATTCTGCCTAACTGTATGTTTGAGGGACTTGAATTAAAAATAAAAGACAAATGAAATATGACAGATTTGCGTGTAGGTCACAGGTCACTTACAAATCTAAAATCAAGCTAAATATCTATAAAATATAATGGTGGATTTAAAAAACAAAACAAATCTAAAACATTTAAACCTGTGATGTTTCTTCATATGTGAATTTCCTCACTTTCTGTGTACTATTTTATTGAAAAGTATTAAAACATTTTGACAGCCATAATACATAATGTACACATCTGATCATAATACACTCGCATTTATTTGGTACTTTAACATTTATATGTAATGTGCATGTAAGGTCAGAGGTCAACTACTATGGTCAAAATGTCTGCTTTTAAGCTATTTCTCAGAAGCCTTGGGTAAACTGGTCTGATGAGGTGTGTTTTTTTCAATGTGTGTGTGTGTGTGTGTGTGTGTGTGTGTGTGTGTGTGTGTGTGTGTATGTGTGAGAGAGTGTGTGTGCTGGAAGAGGTGTTTGGGTGTGTTGTGAATGAGATCAGTGTGTAACATAAGATGTGGGTCAGTAATGCATGCGATGCTCATCAGACCTGATTTTACACGCTGTTCTCTCAGCTGTGGAGAGAACTGGCTCTGACTTACCACACACACACACACACACACACACACACACACACACACACACACACACACACACAAGCCGTGGGAAGTGTGGTGCAGAAATCAATGTTCCCCATGACCCAGCACACAAATCTGTTTTTTTCCCAGTTTCCTCCCAGCGGGTTTTCCAAAAATGCAAGCCACTGCCGCACTTTGTCATGGCTCTGAGTCACACACACGTGCAGGAACACAAATGCACATTCTCACGTGCACTGTGACAAACACACTCACACGTGCATGCTTGTTTATAGACATACAACATCAATTTCACACTCGCTGAATCTTCCCACACAAACATATTACAGATACTCACACTTACTCTCACACTTACACTCACACTTACACACACACACACACACACACACACACACACACACGCATTTCTCACACTTCTCCTTGGCTCTTGCATTGTCAGATTGGGTTACTCAGTGTGTCCTAGTGCAGGCTGTGTGAGTCGGAAATCTTCAGGATCATGGTGCCGTGGCCTCTGTAGTGCCCAGAGCTGCCACATTATTGCTCAGCATTACCAGAAGTAATGCATTTGTATTGCAGCCTAAAGATGAGCAGAAAAATGACTTAGCACAAGCTCTGCCCCGAACATTTAAAGTGAAATCAATGTACTGACCAGAAGGCATTTTGTGCTTGAAGCAGCTCATGCATCATGCACATTGTAACCATTACAGCGCTGTAATGACAACAACATTGTAACCATAACAGCGATGTAATGACAACAACACTGTAACCATAACAATGCTGTAACAGTAACAACTCTGTAACGAAAACAACACCATAACCATAACAATGCTGTAACCATAACAATGCTGTAACAGTAACAACTCTGTAACGAAAACAACACCGTAACCATAACAATGCTGTAACCATAACAATGCTGTAACCAAAATGACACTGTAACCATAACAATGCTGCAACAATAACACCTCTGTAACCAAAACAACACTGTAACCATAACAATGCTGTAACCATAACAATGCTGTAACCAAGATGACACTGTAACCATAACAATGCTGTAACAATAACAACTCTGTAACCAAAACAATGCTGTAACCAAAACAATGTTGTAACCATAACAACACTGTAGCCATAACAATGCTGTAACCATAACAATGCTGTAACCAAAACGACACTGTAACCATAACAATGCTGTAACCAAAACAACGCTGTAACCATAACAACTGTAGCCATAACAATGCTGTAACCATAACAACACTGTAACCAAAACAATGCTGTAACTATAACAACACTGTAGCCATAACAATGCTGTAACCATAACAATACTGTAACAAAAACAACACTGCAATACTTATCTGCATTAAAAATTCAAATATCTCTGATTTGACACGTCATAAATCTCCTTATATCACTGACTTACCAAAAAACTCTCTGTCCTCTAGCTCTCTGTCCTCCATATTGTTTTTTTTTTTTCTTGCTTGCCCCCTGAGCTGCGATCTGACTGTTTCGATTAAATTAATTACGGTTCCATTGCTATTCCAAAACCTCAGCTTCCATCCCTCTTGCGGCCGCTTCCCATAAGATTACAAAAGTGTGAGTTAAAAATGCCTAGTGTGAGTCATACAAAACGTCAGTTGCAAGAGAATTAAAATTAGAATTCTGACGACAGTGCATCTCCAGTCATTCAACATTTGCAATGACACTGGGAGGTAAAATACTTTCTGGCATCGGTGAGACAGGGATACCAGCACCGCAACCAGACAATAATGATACATTACTCCAGTTATATCCTAATTGATTCAGTTTTTTCCTTTAACTTCAGCAGGCACTTTATCGTGGTCAGGGTTGCAGTGTGTTCGGATCTTGGAAACACTGGACTTGAGGCAGGAATACACCCTGGATGGGACATCAGTGCATCGCAAGCCTCCATGCGCACACACACACACACATACACACTCATTCACACCTACAGGAAATTTAGAGTAGCCAATCGTACATCCATATACTTCCTATAGTCTATAGTGCAGCATCCACCTGCTCTGTCCTCACATACACTAAAAGCTTCTGCATTTATTGTTCTCTGAACGTGAGTTAGCCTTCCATCCTAACTGAACTCTACAAGCTTTCATTCATTATTGGTTACGTTTGCAGTTTTAGGTGGAGAATTCCTCTAAAGGCTGCTGGCGCTAACAAATAAAATGATCAAGTAATAAATAGACGAGGCAGGTAGCTGTCTGGCAGTGAGGACTCAGTCTCTGTGTCCTCACTCCCTGTTTTATTGCTTGGCTGACAGATGGCTGCTCTGGGACGGCTGCCCAGAAAACCTGCAGTAAATGCAAATGTGTCTGTTAAAAGCCCAAGTGCCTGAGGCGAGCCAGAGAGATCGGTGAGTCTTTACCGGGAAAAAAAAGGGGTACACGCTGCAAACTTTTCGCAGACTGCCAGGCAACCCACGTCCTCGTGAACTTTTGAGGACAGGTTTGGTGTGGGCTGGAAGTTAAACGTTTACAGAAAATAAAACGTGTTTATTTGAAAGAATATGAGGCAATAAATCGGCTTGCCAGACACGTAGGACCGGGACTGAGAGAGTGGTAAAGATTCTGCAAGAGGATGTGTGAGGGAAGCAGAAGTTCAATGAGTCAGACAGAAGGTCAGACTGACTACCAGACTGACAAAATACAATCATTTAGCTTTAAAATGTAGTTTGGATAAGCAGGATATAAAACAGGAGCTAATTTAGAGGTTCTGAAATGCATGAGTCAGACGATGAAACAGCTAAGTCAGCTAAAGGAGGAAGTTCATGAGTGTGTATGAGTGCATGCTTACCTCCTCGGGTTCATAGTTCTGGGTACGATAAGGCAGAGGAGAGTCACAGTCTGGGATGTAGTGATGACAGTACTCTTCTGCAGCTTGGGGGTCGTCCACAATCAGCAGTTGCTGGATATCTCCCTATCACACGCATAAATTCCGCATTACACATGCCATCTGGAAATCCCTGACATTTCAGGCCAAAACCTTGCAAAAAGAACAATAGATTGTAAATTGTATCCTGCCATTTTCAATCTGAATAGTCCATATTGTTTGCAACATAATCATCAGGTAATATAAAAACCACAAACTAGTTAAAAGTGCTAATTAAAATCCAAAGTCAAACGTTTAAAAAAAAAGATATGGGCTGTAACTGCTCAACGTTTCGACATACTGAAGCGTACCAAGCTGCCAAAATGCATACCTACTAATACCTGCTTTATATACACAACATAAAATATGCAAATGATACCACTACAGGTTTATTTTCACAGCCCTGGCTCTGTCGATGACTTTCTGTGAGTGGGTGTGCCTCAAGTCTCAGTACTTTCCCAAATAGTCTGATCTTATTCTGCTTTGATATGCTATCAGATTTGTTGTGAATGTAAGGTCCAGACTTGCACATAAAGTTCTAATTACAAGTACTGTATATGATTTTGATTCCCATATATTACACAGCTAGGACACCTGTGTAAAAACTAGGACACCGCCAAACTTTTAGAGGATAATTATAACTATGATTATCAGTGTTAGGAAGTGTTAAGAAGTCTTAGTGATGCTTTAAGGAGTGAGGGTAATTCTGATGAATCATGAAAACAAGTTCAGCTTTAACATCTGCGTAATACTCACAGGCAGTCGAACACCAATGCTACATGTAATCTGTAATTTCACACAACCACATCCAGTGCCAATTTCCATGCACTCTTGATACCGTACTAGACAATGGCTCTGTACCCTGTGC
The DNA here is from genome assembly GCA_023630585.1 of Cranoglanis bouderius. Lineage (NCBI taxonomy): Eukaryota > Metazoa > Chordata > Actinopteri > Siluriformes > Cranoglanididae > Cranoglanis > Cranoglanis bouderius. The sequence goes on along the minus strand of CM042551.1, from coordinate 5,071,759 downwards.
ACTAAGTCACTCTGCCCTGTAGTAATGTGAAATAAGGGTCAAAGATAAGCAATACGCCACTAAACAGAGACATGGCATGAGCTCAGTCTGAGATCAAGGCTTTGACATTTTAATGATTAAGGAGTTTATCCATGTAGTCTGCTGAGTGTGTTTGACTTCCTGTAAACATCAAAGGTCAGTGTGTACCGACGACTGGAAGTGTTCAGGGCACGGCAACATGCAACCTCCTCAACAGGATGTAGTGTATGAGGCATAAGGTGAGTCAGTCACAGAGCTGCACCATGGGAGACTGAAGACTTCATGATCTTTGTATAAAAAGAAGCAGATTCAGTGTTGAACATGTCATATGCGCTGCGGATTTCATTCATTCATTCATTCGTTCATTCATTCTTTCGATTATCATTCAACTGTCTTCATTCTGACCAGAGACATACAAAAGACGACTATCATGATTCACATATAAGACGTCAAAATTAATACAGACCGAAAATGGACAAATATCTGGTGGAGGAACCAGGGGGAACTACAACTGACCAATATTAGATCTGATTGGACATCTGGTCAGTTGGTGCTCACTGAGTAAGTAAATGCTTTAAAAAAAAAAAAAAAAACACATGCAGTGTTAGACGATGCCCCCTTTTGGCGAGAAGCCATAACATTTGGTCCACATACAGTTTAAAGGTCTTTGGCAGCTTCTATTCCCGAGCAAATGTTGTTTAGCAAGAGAACATTCTTTTGTTTTCCCACTGTGGAGCTTGTTCATTACTTCAACGAAGCAACTACAAGCCATCACATTAGTCTGGCAAACAGACCTTTTACTCGAAAGGTTCTTTCCCATTTAACAAGACAACTATGGCATTTCTCATCCTGTGAATCACACTCCTTTAATCAGTCCAGAGTTCTCAAGAGGACTCTCCTTTTCTCCTTGCTTAGTGATTCAAAGTCTCTGCCAAGCTCAGTACAGTTAGTACAGTTCTCAAATGGGTGTTTACACATACTGGACCTCAAACCATATCAAAACCTCTTACACACACACACGCACACGCACATGCACACACACACACACACAAACACACACACACACACACACACACACACACACACACACAAACACACACACACACACACACACACACACACACCAAGTTCCCAAAACAATCATTTCAGACATTTCATTCAGGCCCCGCGGTGGTGTCGGGTGCATAATGAAGTTTGCATCTAGACAATCTGGAAACAATTGAAGTCTTAGCCCTGACCACAGTCTCCCGAGCTGCTCTCCCACGCTAAGGGAACTGGACCGAAACATATCCCCCCCGGAGAACCCTGGAACCAGGGCCTGGGAAATGACCCAGGAATGGGCCAAGCTTTCGCCTCCACGGGCCGTGCTGGATCGAACCGGATGCAGCTAAATAAAAATCACGAGACTAAATGATGGGAGTGGAGAGACGAGGGCAAGCGCATGGTAATTGAGATGAATTATACGTCATTTCACAGATCGCAAAGAACACAAAGATGGTTGTTTTAAGACTGGTGGAGATTCCTAGTCATTAGCCATATGCTGGGAAATATAGAAAATGATATGTTTACAGGTCTGCATTCCGTTTCTGATTGTGCTATACATTTTCTTAAAAAAAAAAAAATTGAAATGCCAAACCTTTGCCTTTATAACTGCTAACCAATTCTTTGCATATCCTCTGAACAACTTTTGAACCTCCGGTATCCCATCACCCACTGAGTTTTTTCTGCCAGACGGCTTAGCAAATTTTTGTTAATCCTTCCTGACATAGCTGAATCTGCTACAAATCATGTCTAGAGATTGAAACGTGGTTTTCGCCATTTTGCCTTGTTTTGGATTGTTGTCTTGTTGAAACATACAATCATGTGGCAGCCACCCAATGCATAAAAGCATACAGATACAAGTCAAGATCTTCAGTTATTGTTCACATTGTTCAGAAACTGCTGATCTCCTGGGTCCACATAATGGTGCAAAAAACATCCAGTGGGCGCCAGTTCTGCAGATGCCTTGTTGATGCCTTGTTGATGAGAGAGGCCTGAGGAGAATGGTCTACAGCTGTGGCCAAAAGTTTTGAGAATGACACAAATATTAATTTTTACAAAGTCTGCTGCCTCAGTTTTTATGATGGCAATTTGCATATACTCCAGAATGTTATGAAGAGTGATCAGATGAATTGAAATTAATTTCAAAGTCCCTCTTTGCCATGAAAATGAACTTAATCCCAAAAAAACATGTCCACTGCATTTCAGCCCTTCCACAAAAGGACCAGCTGACATCATGTCAGTGATTCTCTCGTTAACACAGGTGAGAGTGTTAACGAGGACAAGGCTGGAGATCACTCTGTCATGCTGATTGAGTTAGAATAACAGACTGGAAGTTTTAAAAGGAGGGTGGCGCTTGAAATTATTGTTCTTCCTCTATTAAATATGGTTACCTGCAAGGAAACACATGCAGACATCATTGCTTTGCACAAAAAGGGATTCACAGGCAAGGATATTGCTGCTAGTAAGATTGCACCTAAATCAACCATTCATCGGATCATCAAGACCTTCAAGGAGAGAGGTTCAACTGTTGTGAAGAAGGCTTCAGGGCGCCCGAGAAAGTCCAACAAGCGCCAGGACTGTCTCCTAAAGTTGATTCAGCTGTGGGATCGGGGCACCACCAGTGCAGAGCTTGCTCAGGAATGGCAGCAGGCAGGTGTGAGTGCGTCTGCATGCACAGTAAGGTGAAGACTTTTGGAGGATGGCCTGGTGTCAAGAAGGGCAGCAAAGAAGCCACTTCTCTCCAGGAAAAACATCAGGGACAGACTGCTATTCTGCAAAAAGTACAGGGATTGGACTGCTGAGGACTGGGGTAATGTCATTTTCTCTGATGAATCCCCTTTCCGATTGTTTGGGGCATCTGTAAAAAAGCTTGTCCGGAGAAGAAAAGGTGAGCGCTACCATCAGTCCTGTGTCACGCCAACAGTAAAGCATCCTGAGACCGCTCATGTGTGGGGTTGCTTCTCAGCCAATGGAGTGGGCTCACTCACAATTTTGCCTAAGAACACAGCCATGAATAAAGAATGGTACAAAAACATCCTCAGAGACAACTTCTCCCAACCATCCAAGAACAGTTTGGTGACGAACAATGCCTTTTCCAGCATGATGGGGCACCTTGCCACAAGGCAAAAGTGATAACGAAATGGCTCGGGGAACAAAACATCGACATTTTGGGTCCATGGCCAGGAAACTCCCCAGACCTTAATCCCATTGAGAATTTGTGGTCAATCCTCAAGAGGTGGGTGGACAAACAAAAACCCACAAACTCTGACAAACTCCAAGCATTGATTATGCAAGAATGGGCTGCCATCAGTCAGGATGTGTCCCAGAAGTTGACTGACAGGTTGATGCCAGGGCGAACTGCAGAGGTCTTGAAAAAGAAGGGTCAACACCGCAAATATTGACACTCTGCATAAACTTCATGTAATTGTCAATAAAAGCCATTGACACTTATGAAATGCTTGTGATTATACTTCAGTAATAGTTAGTAACATCTGACAAAAAGATCTAAAAACACTGAAGCAGTAGACTTTGTGAAAATTAATATTCGTGTCATTCTCAAAACTTTTGGCCACGGGTGTACAGTAACCCAAATAACCACTCTTTTCAACCATGGTAAGCAGAAAAGCATCTCAAAGTGGGCCTCAACAGCAGAAGACCACATCGGGTTCCACTCCAGTCAGCCAAGAGTGAGCTCTGAGGCTACAATGGGCACAGGCTCACCCTAACCGTCTAGTTGAGGATCACCAGCTCTTTAAATTGACAGAACTTTCTTTGTGGGGTGAGATACTCTCATTACATATAAAAGACAAACATTCAAGTCTGTAGTTTCAGAAGTACAGTATACTGTATATAGTAGAAAATGTCTATATCTCACCTTGTGATGGGTTTTCCCAGACCACCAGATATTATTGGCCAAACGTGATGCTGATAATTTTTCAACTGTAACATTACTATGACTCCAATATTACTGTGTATTCCCATTTGAACAGATGGATTAGTGTTCTGGGTTCAGGATTTCTCAGCAAAGGAGTAAAGCTTTTATGGAGGCCCACGTTTCAGAGATGGATGTGTTTTAGAGACTAGGTGAAAGTGATGAGAGGGTGGATCCTGGACAATAATGGTTAATAGTGAGGAGAGTGTTATAAAAGGTTAAACATGAGTGTGGGAGAGGTCAGGAACATTCAGTTATTGCAGGGGCGTCTAAAGGGGGTGTGGCACAGACTGAAACATCTGGTCTGGATGATGAAAGGACTGAGATGTGTGGCCATTAGAGCTATACTTCAACCCTGAAAAAAAGGCTCTGAAAATGTTCGAATAAAAGCTAATGGGGACTCATTTGCATAATGTGACTGGCTTCTAAAAGCTCCTTATTTATGATTAGCGAGCTCCATTAGCCGTGCTGGGTGAAGTATTCCTTCAAACTAGCGCACTGATAACAGCGTCTTTCTGAAGGTTAAAATATGCACAGCTAATGGGATTAGAAGGTTGGACTGTTGTCCTCAGGGACCAGCAGAAATGAAGAGAGGGCAGTTTACCAGACACTACACACACTGCAGACAGAGACACAAACCCTAAGGGCTAGATTAAATGATGGGATTTTTTTTGCTCTCCTCCAGGTTTTAGCAAACTCCACAAGCCAAAACAAGTGTTTTGAGTCATGTAGGTCACTGCAGAACCTCAAACTATGCTAATGCATCCTCAAATAGCAGCACCACGACACCAAATTATACAGTTCATTATCCATTTATCCTATTTGAAAGCCTTCATGCTATCTGCATGCCTTAAAGTATCTGACCTTTGACCCAGCTGTCCCTATAAGTACAAAGCAGACAGAAATCCAAGTATAAATCACTGTGGGATAAACACTAGATCTATCAAATCTTTTAGCACGCCCCCAATTACAGTGACATGATTCTAGGGCTTTTTTAATTCGTCTGTACAATCTTCCTTTCCCTATAAAACTGTTGTGTTTGTTCTAAATGCATTTGAGAATTGGATTGTAATTTTCAATTGCTCCTGAAAGACAATATTCCGTCGACACGCTCACTCGTAATCCACTGCAGAAATGTCAACAAACAGCTTTTCTCACACGGTAAACACAAACCCATCAGCAGAGACCACAGAGCTGAAACAAGCTCGAACGGCAGCTGAAGATAAAAAGCCTCAGGAGAACCTTTCAATTCAGCTCCTACCATGCATATATTGTACAAACAATGGAAAACACATGACCAAGAAATGCTCGTGAAAAAAAGATTGCAATATAGATTTATACTATACCAATGTACAGTATATTCAATTGGGAGATACTTTTATGCAAAGTGATTTATTACAATCAAACCCAAACACAATTACAGTAGCTCACAAAAGTGAGTACACCCCTCACATTTTTGTAAATATTTTATTATATCTTTTCATGGGACAACACTGAAGAAATGACACTTTGCTACAATGTAAAGTAGTGAGTGTACAGCTTGTATAACAGTGTAAATTTGCTGTCCCCTCAAAATAACTCAACAAACAGCCATTAATGTCTAAACCGCTGGCAACAAAAGTGACTACACCCCTAAGTGAAAATGTCCAAATTGGGCCCAAAGTGTCAATATTTTGTGTGGCCACCATTATTTTCCAGCACTGCCTTAACCCTGTTGGGCATGGAGTTCACCAGAGCTTCACAGGTTGCCACTGGAGTCCTCTTCCACTCCTCCATGACGACATCACAGAGCTGGTGGATGTTAGAGACCTTGCGCTCCTCCACCTTCCGTTTGAGGATGCCCCACAGATACTCAATAGGGTTTAGGTCTGGAGACATGCTTGGCCAGTCCATCACCTTTACCCTCAGCTTCTTTAGCAAGGCAGTGGTCGTCTTGGAGGTGTGTTTGGGGTCATTATCATGTTGGAATACTTCCCTGCGGACCAGTTTCCGGAGGGAGGGGATCATGCTCTGCTTCAGTATGTCACAGTACATGTTGGCATTCATGGTTCCCTCAGTGAACTGTAGCTCCCCAGTGCCGGCAGCACTCATGCAGCCCCAGACCATGACACTCCCACCACCATGCTTGACTGTAGGCAAGACACACTTGTCTTTGTACTCCTCACCTGGTTGCCGCCACACACGCTTGACACCATCTGAACCAAATAAGTTTATTTTGGTCTCATCAGACCACAGGACATGGTTCCAGTAATCCATGTCCTTAGTCTGCTTGTCTTTAGCAAACTGTTTGTGGGCTTTCTTGTGCATCATCTTTAGAAGAGGCTTCCTTCTGGGACAACAGCCATGCAAACCAATTTGATGCAGTGTGTGGCGTATGGTCTGAGCACTGACAGGCTGACCCCCCACCCCTTCAACCTCTGCAGCAATGCTGGCAGCACTCATACGTCTATTCTGCAAAGCCAACCTCTGGATATGATGCTGAGCACGTGCACTCAACTTCTTTGGTCGACCATGGTGAGGCCTCTTCTGAGTGGAACCTGTCCTGTTAAACCGCTGTATGGTCTTGGCCACCGTGCTGCAGCTCAGTTTCAGGGTGTTGGCAATCTTCTTATAGCCTAGGCCATCTTTATGTAGAGCAACAATTCTTTTTTTCAGATCCTCAGAGAGTTCTTTGCCATGAGGTGCCATGTTGAACTTCCAGTGACCAGTATGAGAGAGCGATAACACCAAACTTAACACACCTGCTCCCCATTCATACCTGAGACCTTGTAACACTAACGAGTCACATGACACTGGGGAGGGAAAATGGCTAATTGGGCCCAATTTGGACATTTTCACTTAGGGGTGTACTCACTTTTGTTGCCAGCGGTTTAGACATTAATTGCTGTGTGTTGAGTTATTTTGAGGGGACAGCAAATTTACACTGTTATACAAGCTGTACACTCACTACTTTACATTGTAGCAAAGTGTCATATCGTCAGTGTTGTCCCATGAAAAGATATAATAAAATATGAGGGGTGTACTCACTTTTGTGAGATACTGTAAATGCAACTATAAATGGATGGCAGGAGGCAAACCCCCAACCCTGGAGGTGTGAGGCAAACATGCTAGCCACTAAGCCACCGTAATGGATAAATTGCATTGTTTAATACATTTAATCAATTTAAATATGTAATCACTGGCAGAATAGGAATAAAACTCTTCAGGACATGCTGTTATTGGAAAATTATCAACTTCGGAGTAAAAGGAACTCCGCTTCATATCAGGCCACATAACACCACCCTGTCATTAATTATTTTTCTATAACAACAAAGCACATTGTTTTTTCTTCTTACATCATTATGATATATAACATGATATAATCCCAAAACCCATTTACAAATACAATGCCTCCCCGGTTGTTACTTTCTCACATATTTTACCTCGAACACTTCCTCATCCAGTAGTCTCGTTCCGAACACGGTAACACCGTCCGTTCGGACCACAGGGTCGCCTCCACGGTGCAGATCCAGAGTCTCCACCTTCTTACAGTCCAAATACAGCGTGATTGCCTTTCCTTCTACGCTGTAGGCAATCCGGTGCCACCTAATGAGAACAAACCTCAGCGTTATCCATGATATATTATAGCACTTTGGAAAAATCGTTCACTTCTTCATATCTATGTGATAGACAAAGAGCTTAAATAGGATTAAAGCCAGTACTGGGCTAACAAGTGCACTGGTGTATTGGTGTTATCCCAACAGTCACACACCAATTTGCTTCTATGCTTTATGGTGGGTAGAAACACTCACTTTCCATCAGCCAGGTTGATCTTCTTGAAGGTGGGGTAGAGGTCGGGGGTCGGCTGTCCCCTGTGGTCCTCGTAGAGGAAGACGGGTGATCTGCCCAGCTCCAGGCCCAGCTGCTGCACGCCCTGTTCATCATACACGGACAGCAAGAAGACCTGGGCGTTCTTCTTTGCCCGCACCGTCGTCAGCAGGGAGAAGTTTTCAGGAAAAGCTGAGTCTATCGGGACACGTCACACTTAGTCATGATCAAAGAGTAAACATAGTGGACACGGCCAAAATAGAGAGACTGGTGAGAGAATGACTGTTTATACGTTCCACATCATGAAACATAACTATAAACGGATATAATGTATGATTTATTCCTTACGTAATCAACTGTATAATTGGGGCATATACGTAATCATGTTTTTGGTGAGTCAGGGTAACGTTAGCATGGCATCAAGTATGGTGCGGTCAAGAAATCAGAAAATTTGGTAATTTAGTGTGGAACATAGGGTGTGTTTTGTTTAAATGGTGTGTAAAATTAGGTAGTCCACTATTCTAACTAATTTTTGGTGCATCAGAAAGCAGCATTTGTATGCGACTGGTAAGTTAGCATGATTTATTAGTATGGTTAAATATCTAAATTATAAAACTTGTGTAGCATAACTTGAAGCATTAGAACATTTGTGTTTAAATAGTTTGCACATATACTGTATATATATATATATATATATATATATATATATATATATATATATATATATATATATATATATATATATATATATATATATATATATATATATATATAAATGTATATTATAGCCTGATGTGCTATTAGCTATTTCATATTGGGGTACACAAGGGCAGTATTTGTGTGTTTGGTTAGCATGGTTTATCAGTAGAGTCATATAATAAAATTTGAAAATTAGCTAACAGTAAAATAACAGTTCGTGTTTAAATAGTGTGTAAGCCTGTGTAGCTAGAAACAATTTTAACGTTCGTTTAACAGTTTGAGAGCTTTGATAACTTATGAATTGTTTCATTTTGTTTTTAATATTTCAAGTTTTTGTAATATTTCTGAGCACATTTTATTCATAATGTTGAAGTAAAGATTTGACTCAACCTCGGCAAAACTAAATATCATGTCATACACACCTTCAAGTATCATTATATGAATAATATAATATGAATTGTATTTTTTCCCCCATATTTTCACCTCTATTAAAACAGCTAATAAAAATCAGACACCAGAGATTACAGATTACATACACACTTATTACATATACATACTTGGGAAGAGCTGCTGGGTTGGAGCACTGAGCTGGATCTTTTTGTCTATCCTGAACGCCATGTCCAATTCCTCTGTGTCAGCTCTATGTGTGCACAGCCCCGCCTCCAAGGACACGCCCTCCATGCGATCGGACAGCTCCAGCACACGCAGGACGTCAATCAGGTTGCCTAAAAGGAAAAACATGAAGATTTTATACGCATAGCACAACATAACACTGTAGGCCAGGGGTTCTCAAACTGTTTACAATCAGAGGGGGGACCCTCTAAGTGTAAAAAAAAAAAAAAATCAAGGACCCATCAGTTCAGATTTATTTTTACAAACAAACAATTAAAAATGTAAGCACGGACTTACAAATGTGGACAATAATATTTCTGAATGTCTGAACTCCACACATGGAATCCATTTTGATTATTCATTAGATTCCAGTTACCATTATTTATAGGCATACCAACTTGGTGTGTTGTGATTTCCACCACTGTAATTAAAAAAAATAAATAAATCAAGGACCCACTGACTATACTTCATGGACCCCTGAGGGTTCCCAGACCCAACTTTGAGAACTCTGGCTGTAGACTAGGGGTGTAACACAGTGATATTGTCAGTTACTGTTGAGTGCTCCAAATATAAATATGTGCTTAGGTGTTAAACCAAAAGTAGGTGTGGCCTAGCAAGGAGGGTTTTTTTTTTTTTTTTTTTAATGTATGAACCCTACCACTATGTATCTGGAAAACACTGTGGGGGAAAAAAACAAAAAAAACACAGAGGTTACAGTTCCTCAACCTCAGCTACATCACTCCGGTTCATTATTGATGTCAACTTTAAGAGTGTGCGAGACTTTTCTTTACCCTGCAATTATTATTTTTGTTTGTATCTTCCTATGACATTTTCTAACGATCCCTTAGTTGGATCTATTTCCCGAAATATAAACAAAGTAGTAGCCTAAACTAAACCACCGCAACCCTGAGCAGGCAGTTACTAAGGATGGATGAATGAATGAATGAATGAATGAATGCTGTACTTTCATGCTAATTAATGTGGTCTTTCTTTGTCCCGCGAGCTTCATATCTGATCACATGAAAATATAAACTTCCTGATTGTGTGACCTTTCTCAACCAGACGATGGGAGTTCGAATCCCCCCTCCACCCTATGTGCACGGAGTTTGCATGTTCTCCCCCCATGCTTTGGGGGTTTCCTCCGGGTACTCCAGTTTCCTCTCCCAGTCCAAAGACATACGTTGAAGACTGATTGGCGTCTCTAAATTGTCCATAGTGTGTGAATATGCATGTATTGTGTCCCCTGCCTTGTGCCCCAAGTTCCCTGGGATAGGCTCCAGGCTCCCCGTGACGCTGTGTAGTATAAGCGGTATGGAAAATGGATGGATGGACATACTGCGCCCCCTATTCATATCTGTGTTTGTATTATTTTATGAATAATGTATTACATATTCGGTTGTATCTCTTAGCTAGACTATAAACCACCCTGGATTTGTAGTTTCCTCTACTGTGTAATGGATTGCAATAAAACTGGAACAGCATGCCGTTTGGAGGTGTGGGAGTTGAACATTCGTTCTCTGGAAGCTCCAAAATGGCAGCTGTGTTAAAATCAGTACTGCAGGTGGCTAGGCGCAACTGTCATTATGGGATAGAGTTATGGCACGGTCTGGCCTGATGATAGTTAAGCTGCACCTGGCACCTGTCTGTGGCTCTTTTCAATGAGAGACTCATCTGCTGCTCTCCGCCCCGGCTAGCATCCTCTCTGACTTGTTTAATGTTTACTCTTGTCTAAAGCCTGTTCATGTGGAATTTACCACAAGTGTTTTATGGGTCTTTAAAGCTTTTTGTGCCCTGGGACCTCAACTGTTTCTCTGGATATGATCCCTTTATCTAAGTACAGCTGAACATGACTTCAAACAATTACAGTAATCTAATGTAGAAAACTGTGTAAGAAACGACTAAAATATAGACATCTTCATGGTAATAAAGATACTAGGATTTCTGAAAATACACAAACACACTCATGCCATCATAAACAGTTAGCCGGCTAGTCAACTGCTAGTAAACTAGCATTGTTGCATGTTAACACAAGAGGGTTTTCAGTATTTTAGTTTTGATATATCTATATTTTCTCAATGATGAGCAACATCATTATTATTACCTAAGATAGCTAGCCAGCTAGTTAACTGTTAGTAAACTAGCTTGTAATTGTCTTTATTTTCTCAGTGATTTATGTAACGGTAGCCAAGCCTGTCAAAATATTTCACAGCCATCATGATTTTTTTTTTTTCCCCATTTAAACTAGCTAGCTGGCTAGTTGACTGCTAATATTTCTCACAGGTTAACACAAATGTTCTTAAAATATAGCATGACAAACGTTCCTAGTTGACTGTTAGTAAACTAGCTTGTCATTGTTGCAGGTTTACACAAGTGGGATTTCATTATTTGAGTTTTCATTTGAATCTTTACTCTTTACAGTGATTTATTTAACAGTCGCCAACACTATTTGTTCATCGCCATTATTAGCTAAGTTAACTAGCCGGCTAGTTAACTGCTAATAAACTAGCTCAGACATGTCATAGGGAGCCATGAGTGAGATTTTAGTATCAGAGTTTCAGTTTATATCATCACATTCTCAGCAATTTATCAAACAGTAACAAAACATCCCAAAAATACACCATACCAATCATATTTTTCCATAACTAACTTTAGCTAGCTAGCTTAAATCAAGCTAAAATCCCACTTGTGTTAACAATTACAAGTAGTTTAGTAGCTGTTGACTTAACAGCTAAATATTTGGGATGGCATGAAGACATGGTGAAGTTTCGGAATTGTCTGTATTTGTGTTTAATTTGTGTATATTAAAAGAGATACTGGTATTTTTAGCATACAGGTTCTGTGGCTAAATGTTATCATTTACCTCACTGTCTTGCATACGAATTAGCGCTTTGCTAACATATTTGACCGAACCTCTATAATCAGACTCATACACAAAGGACAAGTTAACTTAAAAATCATATTTTTGGTTCAGTGGAACTTTAAATAAATCAACTGGTGAGGGGATTATGTACAATATCCAACTGGTAATTAAGCACAGAGTTTTTGCTTTGGGTGTTTTATTTGTTGTTGTTGTTGTTGTTGTTAAAGGTAACTGGGGACATCTTCCTGCTGCGATTCATCTCTGCATAGGTTTTGGCATCTAAAGTATTTTACGATTGAACTGAACCCTGAATTGCCCCCCTGCTTCTACTCCTGTTTTTACACTATCCTATTGCTTTCCTGCATTAATTAAACATGTGGGAAGAGTTTGCTCATTGCTGCCTACAAAACACTGTTGGATTTTTATGGCATTATTTATTTGCTTAGCAGATGCCTTTTATTCAGTGGCTGAGCGCAGAGCGACGTGAGGCATGGCAACAGACTAAACAGGGAGAGAAGCGAGAAAACGGCCAAGTTACAGCACAGTGGAGAACATCGGGTGTGGATTTAAAGGTTTCCAGACATTGGATAGAAAGAAATAAACAACGCCTGTAAACATACACATATGTAGAGCTTCTTTCGATCAGCCTCGTTCTCAAATGTATTTGCTAACACACCCTTGGTACGTTATTATTTTAATTCCCATTAATTATGCAATAAATGTTTGGCAGTCGTGTAAGTCAAAAAATGCTGTACCAAGAGTTCTCAAACGTTCTGGAGCCAGGGACGAATTTAAGCGTAAAAAAAAAAAAAATCCATGAGCTCCCTGAACACACATTTATAAACATAATCAATCTATTTAATATTAGCCACATTATTTAAACATATACAATAATATTTTGGATATTTATTGAAGCCATAGAGTTGCAAACTCCTGAACTTTCCACACACAGAAAATTTATTCATTTATTTGTTTGTTTGCTTGTTTGTATATTCGTTCATTCATTCATTTGCATCATTATTCATTTCATATATATATATATATATATATGTGTGTGTAGTTGGACTATTTTGCACATTACATCCATACATACACATACATACAGAAACCCTCATAGAATTTATAATGGTTATAATGGGAATTGTATTGGTTTTAATGGAAACTGTAATGGTCCCTGTGGGTCTCGACTGGTAATTTGTTGCCTTCTATTGGTGGCATGTTATGTCTAGTGGATACCATTAAGGACCAGTAATGGTAATGGTTTAAAAGGGTAGCTGATGGTTTGCAATGGAATTTGTAGTGGAAACCATTAGGATTTATATGATGGTTTCTATTGTTTTTTCAACAGGGATGTCCAACAGGAGGTTGCATCATTCGAATTTTCTGAAAGGCTCATGGAATCAAATATATGTAATGCATGCTATATTTTTTCTTTTATCTAGTTTCCTTAACATACACACACACACACACACATGCATGCATTTGTCTTACTATCCTTGTGAGGACCTTCCATTGAAGTAACTATTAATGCAGCTGATTAATGCTATATCTACGCATAAATCTAATCATACTTTTTTACATCAAACCCTTCTTTTGTTTGATTAAAATTGGCATTTTTCCTTATGAGGACCTGTCAATTGTCCCCACAAAGCCAAGACTCTCAGATATTCCTATTCATGCATGTGTGGACATTTGGATCCCACCAATACATAATAACATGTCCACACACAAACACTCACACACACACACACACACACACACACACACACACACACACACACACACACACACACATGTGCCTGAACAGGACATGAACAGGACAGCTAGGAAGAGGTGCTTAGGAGGCAGAGCAGCCTTATAATCTTTAGCCTAATTATGGAATCTCTGCCAAGCCTAGCGTTCCAAACAGAGCACCTGACAGCGCTGCTGAAAACATTAAATAAGTAATTTCTTCCCCAAAACAAACCAAGCTCGATGCTGCCTTGGGTCCTCTTCAAAACACAATGATTTAATCATAAAAAATAATATTACATGACAAATCATCAGCCATCAGCACACACACACACACACACACACAGCTTTTGGGTGAAACTCAAAGCTACACAGCACAGAGCTCCAACAGACTCAGAATAACGTGGCACTGCCAAATATCTGACCTCTGACCTCGGCTAATTCGCGCGACAATAAAACTGAAAAGCTGAAAAGGACTGGGAACGAGAAGGGAAATGCCTCCTCTGAGAGGGAATTTTTACACATCTACAACTTCCAAGATGTTTCCAGAGGAAAAGCCATGGCATGTCTCAGTAAGCTGACCATCACCATAAATCTTTGGCGCTCGATAAACACAGTTAACAGTCTTACAGTTGACCGGTCGATTCAATTACATGGATTGAATCCAAACCTCAATAACTCAAAAACTGCAAGTTTATACTGTACATAATGTCAACTTCAATCTAATGTGTTCTGCTGGTGGAACATTCAGGAATAAAGAGTTCTATGGCGAATATATCCTGAGGAGGTGTGTCAAATTTAATTTACAGTTAAAGAAGAAGAAGCCTTTATTTGTCACATAGATTACAGCACAATGAAATTCTTTTCTTCACATATCCCAGCTTGTTAGGAAGTTGGGGACAGAGCGCAGGGTCAGCCATGGTACAGCACCCCTGGAGCAGAGAGGATTAAGGGCCTTGCTCAAAGGCCCAACAGTTTCAGCTTGGCGGTGCTGGGGCCAACCTTCTGATCGGTAACCCAGAGCCTTAACCGTTGAGCCACCACTGAGGTGACTGGCTGCAAAATGTTTGAGAACCTGTGGTCTAAGACACTTGATGGTCCTAACTAGTTTAAAATGGGCACTTGAACACGGTCTTCCACATGACTGGAAGTTCATCCCAATTTTATCTTCATCACAGACCAAAGATGACGGAACAATGGACATCAAACAGTCTCTTTCACTTCCCATGTCTAATTTTGCTTTAATGGGCATTTGCACGGGCTTGAGGAATACCCCTCCTCCTGCACTCTTATAAAGAAAACCCAGAGGCAGGTGGTGCGATGCTAGGCTCTGCATCAAACCTAATCCCAACACGCTACTCGCTTTTTCCTCCTGCCAACAAGTCGCACACCTGAGCTACGTCTGTTTCATACATCCAGCCAAACCGAAACAGCCTGAGGCAGCTCTAAGTGTGAGTTTCATTTCATTTCATTTCATTCATGCGCAACAAACTCTGGCAACAAGCGCCACAAGTGTTATGTTTAGAAATGAATCTTCCTTGCACCAGGCAGGTTCACAGCTTATAGAGAGATGAGATATGATGAGATATGATCTCCTGCTGTGACACTACACCTGCCTGGATGTGTCCGTCCCTGCAGGTCTCAGACTGCTTTTTAGCATCACCTCAGATAACCGATATCCCAGATCAAAGATTGTCGTGGCTTGATCTGAACATTCCAGTCCTCGACTTGTACAGATTTATTCCAAATGCATAAAACATGAATTCAGACTTGCAGTGAATACCAAATAAAGCTTTTCATTCACCCCCATCCCCCCTAAAAACCCTTGGTAGATCATCATTCCATGACTTCAGGGTTCCATGGTTTTGTCCATGCGTCTTTCATTTCATTGTCTCAGACACAAACAAAGCGCGTTTCCACCCCATAAACAGGGACAAGAGGGTAGAGAACAATACCTGCACTTACCAACACAAACACTCAGAGCTCTCTTTGCCTTCTGCTATGTTACCTAAAACCATCACTTTTTTTTTTTTTTTAAATGTTCCTGAACTTTCCTGAGTTGTGTTTTTCCTCCTAGAAACAGTAGTTCCCTCACCAGCCTCTCTGTTTTCTCTTTCTTGAAGTTAATAAGACGAAAAACATTTTTACAGAGACATCACAAAGCCTTCTGTCCTGAAGACTTTCCTTTGACACTGGAGACTCCTTCCATAAAAATCACCATAGCAACAATAGTTCTTATTAAATAACAACACATTTTTAATCTGTTTATTAGTTTTAGATGTAGATTATTCACAATACCAGTCCCTGTGAATGAGCCGTAACTATAGAAACGATAACTTAGAACGAGTGCCTTAAATATAAAACTTGCAGCACCTTCTGCACCAATCGCATTCAAGAACTCAACAACACTGAGGTTTAAAGGTCATTAATTAATAGTTATACAATGTAGGTACATTTCTAAAGACAATTAATTAAAGACTTCCGTTGCTTACTCTAACAGTGTAATATTCGTATCTGTAATATCTTTACTTTTCCTGAATTTTCAAAATTTTCCAGGTTTGGCCTTGAAATGTTTCACAGAACAGTCATGAAAGATGTGTACAAGTAATAAAAAAATACAATTAAATTAAATTTAAAAAAAAACAACAACATCCATGCTGCATCATAATTCCATCCAACATCACTGCCCACACAAACATCATTGCTGAAGTGTCCTTTCAGCACGTGTCACCTGTATTCACCATACTCAACTATGGGTGGGCGATATAACAAAAATATCATATCACAATACTTGAAGATGTTTCTACAAACAGTAGTGCTGCTTTTTTTTAAAAAAAAGAAAAAAAAACTTAATTCGGTGATACTTTTATGTAACATCTACAAAACTAAATCATTTAACCTTGAGGAGAGAAAAAAAAAGAGAATTTTCTAATTAAATTTGAACAATTCGAACCCTTTCTCACAGTACACTGGCGAAATCAACTTATTTTCAATCAGTGTAAACAAATCAATTATTTTATCGCCACAGGTCTGTTATAAGATTAGGCAGGACACTGTTGGGTTTCTGTGTGTAGAGTATCGTGACTCGCCTACTGGTCAGTCAAGCAATTCACACCTCTCCACAATAACATTAGAACAGAGATAAAACGGACAGCACAACTAAAGCTTTTTTGACAGTAAAACACTGCCACAATAAAATTGTAACATTTAAACCCAGTAGGCAGGTAAAAAAAAAAAAAAGAAATACTTGGAAAAACTGCATGGGCACCCCAAAACAGGCACAAATTCCTTTTTTTGGCCTCTGTTAAAAAGAGTTAAAGATTAAATGCAAAACATTTACATATTCAGTTTCAGCTTTTTACAATCCAATCAATTTAGTCCACTATATAAAAATGTTAGAAAAAGCTACTGTGACACCTGCGATGTAGAAAAGTGGGCATCATATCACCCAGCCCTGGTCTCAGGTTCCTGCTACTTAAACCCATGACAGCATCTGTAAACTTGATCTTGCTTTAATTTTCTCCTCATGCTCTTCATGCAGTTTACTGCACGCCTTCCTACGACAGAAAACCACCAGGCGCAGGAACAAAAGTCTCCCAGCTGAAGAGAAAGAAGCTTACGGAGCTCTTCTCCCACAGCTAGCCAGCTCTTTCCTCTACTCCACACCCTGATTTACACACAGCAGCACACTGTCTACACATGACCTGTCATAAATTTAAACCACATCCTTATGAGCATTACGAGTCTGTTTTCCAAACAAGGCTACTCCTACTCAAAAGAGGGGAATTCAACCAAACACTATGCCTAAGACTAGGCCTAATCTGTACTGCTGCATCTTTTCAGGATTATGGTTGTGAAGCAGCACCAGCTGGAGCATTTCCGTACCTTGGTCTTACAACGCTAGCTTTAATGAAATTAGCCTGGCTATGACCTCTGACCTCTGGGGTCCTGGAAAGAGAAAGCTCTGTGGACAGAAGCAGTGAAACGAGGACTGTAGGACAACAAGCACCCTGCAAACCAGCCAACCAGCACCCTTCATACATCAGCACCCTGCAAACCAGCAGCACAGCCCTCATAGACCTTTCATAAAACCCTTGTGAACGTGCTGTTATAGGGACAAACAATCAACGGCTGCGTGGTGGTGGAGTTACTGTCACCATGCAGGAGTTGATTATTTTCCTGTAACATCACATCCTGAAGTGTTTTACTCCTCTTATATGACAGCAATTTGTCAACGTTTACATTTTTTATTAAAAATGAGCAATACATCATACTTGTTATCCATTTATTGTTACATATAATGTTGTGGAATGTCTGCGAGACAAGTTAGTTCCTGTTATCACTCACGTAAAACAAAACAAAAAAAACACAGTTTGTCATGTTACGGAGACATCAGAAAGTGCAGAGTCCTCCATGTCAGAAAACTTAGTGACTGTTACAAAACGCTGACACTGGAGAATCCCTCCATAAATGTTAAATAAACGTCTCCCTATATAAAATTTCACCATATCAACAATATTTTTGTTGTTATTGCTGTTGGTTTCTTCCATTTTCTCCCTAATTTGGTCTTGGCCAATATCCATCCACTAGCCAGTTACCAAAAGCTACCAATTAGGGAAGGTGAGGGCTAACACATGCTTCCTGCAAGACACATGAAGCCAGCCAACAGCATCTTCTCAAACTGCTGCATCACAGGGCAGCATAACACACTCGGTGGAAAGTGCTATCCGCCCTCTTTCGCATACACAAGCTGACAGATGCCCACGATTGGCTAGTTTCACTGTGATTGACAGGAGAGAGGCATGCTTTCTGTTGTACCATTCGAGAACTCAACAGCATGTTTTTCAATCCTGTTATTATCCACCAAACAGGTCCCTGTGAAGGAGTTGTCACTAAAGAAACAATAACATATTAGAATGAGCACATTAATATGAACCTTGCAGAACCTTCTGACCAAACAGATTCGAGAATCCAGCAACTGCTGTGTGGTAAAGGTTATTAATTAACAGTCATACAATGTAATTCAGTGTCTAAAGACAACAATTGTAGGTCTTATGTGTCTTGGGTCTTATTTTGCTTACTTTTTCCAAATTTTCCACTTTTAAACTTTTCCAGCTCTGGAAATGAGTGCATCTATGAAAATAGAAATGAGACTAAAGAAGCCATGTAGACAATTCGCCTTTTCATTCATTGACGTGTGTGTTTTTTTTTTTTTAAATAAAAATAAAAATAATAATAAAATAAAGCCAAATGTCCCCAGCTGACATTTCTGGTGTTTCAAACCAATCCACCAGTTTCCACTGTGTGCATGAAGTAAATACAAAAAATCTGTTGTTTCAGAAGAGTGTCATCATCATCAAGGCTGAATCTGCTTTAAGTTATCTCGGACTGTCAGTTACAATAAGAGGCATTCATGATCCTCAACTACATAAATGGGTTGTGCTGAAATGTAGCTCCTACTCAAGCACATTTCCATATGGAGCAGTTATGATGCCAGCAGGTGGTGCAATGGAATGTGTAAGTGTGTGTGTGTGTGTGTGTGTGTGTGTGTGTGTGTGTGCAGGTGTGTGTATGGGAACCAGGGCCGGACATGGTTACATGTCCTTTTTCTCTCTCTGCAGTTTGCTCTGTTGCTGTTTGCTCACTGCGAGAGGGCCAGACTGCTCCAAAGCTCCTGCATCCACAGAGGAAACACCTGCAGCCCTCAGCGCCAGACACTGTCCACTCACACACTGTCGCTCTTATCATGCAAAGCAGCACAAACACAGATTTCACTCAGATTTCAGACTGGACAAACTCACAAAAAGAATGGTTGTGTTATTCACAGAATCATATAACACCAAGCCGACTGTCAGCCATCGCATGCCATCGGAGTCACCCATGAGTCCCGCACTGTCGGTCCTTTTCAGCACCCACTGTGCACCAATTTGGACACTGGTATTCCGTCAGATGCTGGCAGGAGAAAGAGTTTTCTGATCGGCCATTCAGCTGAGCAAATCAGTTCAGGAAACGTGAGCAAAACAAGAAAACAACACTCTCACACACAAACTTCAACTTCCACTCATTTCTTTTCTGGTTTCTAGGAGTCTGTGTAGAACCCTACAACTGAGGGTCTCACTTTCAGAAAATATTCCAAGTTGTTACTTCCCCAGATTGTGCCTTACTGTGTGAAGCCCAGAACCAGATTCAAACTGCTGACTGGCAGATCAGCAGTCACCGTCTCACTAGAAGAATATGAAGGGGAGGATGATGGAGACAATGGTGGCATGTTTGTGCCAATTCTGTCAGTTTCACTTAACAGCCAACGACCCTTTGTGTATTTCAGCTTTATGCTATTTTGTACTTTGGGGATCGGGGGTTTCCTCTGGGTATTCCGGGTATTTCCTCCCCTAGTCCAAAGACATGCGCTGTAGGCTGATTCCAAATTGTCTGTAGTGTGTGAGTTTATGTGTGATTGTGCCCTGCGATGGGGTGGGACCCCGTCAACGGTGTCCCCCTCTTTGTGCCCCAAGTTCCCCGGGACAGGCTCCCCATGACCCTGTGTAGGATAAGCGGTATGGAAAATGGATGGATGGATGGATGGATGTTTCTTAGCTCTATACCATTCCTTTGAACTTTTTTTTTCTTTTGTTTTTGAATAGAGAAGGTACTTTAAAAAGCTTGGTTAGTGATATTGTTTGGTTCATTATATATATCTACAGCTAAATCATAGATGTTGGAACCTCTGTTGGAGTGTATCATTCTCAGTTTTTGCTTACTTTAAATTTAAGCTGTAGACATACAGTAAGGCTACATTGTAAAAGGAAGAGGATCTGGGAATAGGGACCAGTTGAGTAAAACCCTCAGACATGACACTGATTTACTGCTTTCATCATGCATAATTGGTCCTGAGTCCAGTCATCGTCAAGGACGTTGTGACAGATGGATCAGAAGAATCAAGACTGCATGACTTCAAACATCCTCAGCTGTTTCACTGCTGACATGAGCGCATGTTCCATATGACTTCCTGCCTTTTATGTGCTTGCACAGGGTGGGTGGGTGATGTGCCTTGAATTATAAAGATAACAACTCCATGTGCAGTTCAAACCCTCCAACACAGCGTCCACTCGAGCTGTCCAGCAGGAGGACATGATCCTTACAGTAGATCTACATCTGATGACTGATGGACGAGTGTGAGTGGTTACACTTCAGGAACGATAATAAAAGCTTCCATTCCCTTCATGCATGAGACACCTGCAGGGGACAACCAAAGGCACAGATTTTCCATAAACAATTCTGTCATTCAAGTGTTGCACCGAGTTACTGAACGCTGCCAAAAAGGGAATCCCCATTGTGCAACAGCGTCCAAGGCAAGACGTTATCCATGTTTGCACAACCTGAGACGCTGGATTTCTATAAGAAAGACTACAGCCTCCAAGAAAACGGAGACTGTGTGTTTAGAAAGATGCGATTTTGTCTCTGCAGTCCAGATGTTTATACAAATGCTTGTAGATTGGAGAGAGGCGCCACTTGAAGCTGGTGAATGTTATCTATGCATATTATATATGCTGGTAGGCTTCCAGCTCGTTACAAAAAAGAAGACCATGCGCTGAGTTCCAGCACAGCAGGGAGGTCTGGCTTGAAGAGAGGAAATACTTAGAGGTTCCATTAGAAAGCATCTCCCACAGATCTAACCAGTAGCGTTTATCCTCCCATCGGTTTCTTCTCTGATTCATTTGCTTAAATGTTGAAGGATCAAAGAGAGAACATGTTCTCTGGTGCAGACCATGTGAAACGGCAGGATCACATGAAGGGGAGGGTATACACGCCAGAACTCCTCTCTGTTTTTT
The DNA here is from genome assembly GCA_023630585.1 of Cranoglanis bouderius. NCBI lineage: Eukaryota > Metazoa > Chordata > Actinopteri > Siluriformes > Cranoglanididae > Cranoglanis > Cranoglanis bouderius. The sequence continues at coordinate 5,050,230 of CM042551.1, read as the reverse complement.
TGCCAAAGTGGGAGAAGGCATGCTGGATACTGACATAAAAGAGCATGCGAAATGAGGAGGAAAAATTGGCACCCCTGCTCTCGTGTCAGAAAAGAAGCAGATTAGCAAAATGTGGGCAGGGAGAGGAAAAGTGAAACATCACAGTCTGAGGATGCTTGCAAGAATGCTTTTCTTCCCAGCATGGACCATGACAGTAAATGTGTAGTTACACACAAGCAGCAAAGAAAGTTTTCACATGTTTAACCATATGTGTGTTAATCATAAAGCTCTCATAACATACCAACAAGCCATTTTCCCATTTTATTATCTGCTAATGGTTGAACTGCAGGCTTACATGTTGGCCCAACAGACCTAAATATATCACACTGTGCCAATTTAAAACACAATGCAGTTATCTGCAAAAGTTTTGGCATCCTGGTCAATGCTTTCATACATTCATTCATCTTCAGTAAGGACTTTACCCCGATCAGTGGATCCGGATCCTATCCCTGGATGCGATGCAGGAATGTACCCTGGATCGGATGCCAGCACACACCCATTCTCATCTAGGGCCAATTAGAGTAGCTAATCCACCTACAGGCGTGTTTTTGGACAGTGGGGGAAAGCAGGGAATCTGGAGGAACCCCATGGAAACAGGAAGAACATACAAAAGCCACTGATATCAGCTATTTGCTAAGGTCATCAGATTGAAAATATAAACCAATAAAGCAGGTGTGTGCAAAAGGTTGGACACCCTTCCAGTTATTTTTATGCAATTTTTTTTTCTGAGATTGATTTGTTAAGCCTTGATCTAAGTTAACCAATGATAATAACTGTGAATTAAAATTTGCAGCAATATGTCAGGAGTAAGTTTGTCTCATGCAACGCACATTGTAATTTTGTCAGTGACTTTGAGCAGAGGTGCCAAAACATTTGCATTCAAATTTATAATATATACAAGGAGATAAAGCTGATTATGGATGGGATGCTTGATAATGGTAATGATAATGATACCTGGGGTAGGAGATATGGTTTTTCATGACAAATGACATGAATAGGAAATATGTGATAATGTGGGGGGAAAAAATAATCCACTAGTTTCAAATTAAAATGAACATCTGCAAAGCTTGTGAATGTGTGCCAATAGAAGATAAAGAGCAGTTTATTCGTAGAGGAACTGGTAATTATTAGGTGGAAGCCACATTGTGCCTCGCTGTTCTCTTAATGTCACTTGTCACATAGTTGCGAAAAAACAAACTAATTAGCTGACTAACATTACTTGTTAACTGAACCACTACATTCTCTCAAAACACACATCACAAAAGAACATCTCAGAGTTGCCCGATTTTTAGTTCTGCTCTGGTCAAGAAAGTACTGACACGACGATGGGTGACTGATGAGTGAGGCCACATTTGCACATCTTGAATCCGATATACAGATGTTCAATAGAGCTCAATTTGCTAATTTGATTCTTTCCAACAAACTCATTTGAGTGTCTTGATTCAATTGACTCACAATTTAGAATACCATTCAAAAACTGTGTAGGCTGCACTATGCTAACCTGTGCACATCTGTCTGTATAATAACCTATATTTATAGCAAGGACTTTGATTTATAGACTAATGGAAGTCTAGATTTCGCAAAGGTTAGACCTCCTAATAACAAGCTAATTAAATTCCTACTCATGCATACTGCCTGACTAGTACAGATAGACAACATCATAAAATGCACACTTTAAAGAGAGAAAAAAATACGTGCAATACAAAGGAGTCAACTTCCGATTTCTTATTATTACTTGAGAATCGATTCCTTGAAAAAGAGTCGTTTAAAAGAGAACCGATTCGTTCGTTAATCGCGAATCACCAATCTACCAAAGTGAACTCAGGCTGCTTCCCAAACCGCATTTAGTACCGAGTACTAGGCATACATGTAAAATAGAATAATCAGAGCCGTAGTGCAGGTTTTTATTAGAATTTTTTTTTACGGCGTGTCTCCTTTAAATGTGACGTCACCGATCAACTCAGTCCTGCGTGAGTTAACGGATTCCGACTAGCGGATTCAACCGATTCGCACAGAACCGATTCGTGTGTCGAATAAGTGATTCATTGCAACAGATAAATAAAAAATGTGAAAAGTGATAGATGTGGCTCTCAGAAACTTTTTAGAACAATTAAGCAAGATGTTATAGTTGGAAACCCAGCAGAAATATCATTCAAAAAATCATTCAAAACAATAATTTTTCAAAAAAAATTTTTTTTAAATAATTTCTTTACTCAAGCAACTCAGTAAATAAACTGGAAGTTTGTGTGTGTGTGTGTGTGTGTGTGTGTGTGTGTGTGTGTGTGTGTGTGAGTGAGAGGATGGGTTTATACGATTATGTATTTTGTCATAGTGTCAGAAGCAATGGAGAGGAAAAAAAAACCTAAGGTATTATTATTTACCCCTGTACTTAACACAGATTACACCTATTCTATTTACCCCAAGACATTTACTACCCCCCCCCACCCCCCTCCCACCCCACCCCCACACACACACACACACACACCGCTTACACGATACCTTAGTCCCAGGATACCCCCTTAGACCCCCTTACCCCCTTAGACACTCAGCTCTTCTAAACATAATCAAACACTTTATAACTACCCAAAAGCGCACGTTACCCCTCTGGACATGTTACCCCATACTCTTTACAGCTACACACTTTCCCAATTTTAACATTCAACCCCCAAAACCCTTTACCCTTGGTTACTTTCCACCCCAAGTTATTAAGCCTATTCAGATATCTTAACCCCCCAGACACTAATTTACCCGTGTTCGGTTATTTTACCCCTTTTATACTTTACCCGCATGCGTTGTGGCGGTGTGCAAAATGATGAGGAGAGCCAGGAACACTCTCTCCTCTTTCCCCGTCCCTCGGTTCATGTTAAACAGTGCAGAGTTCCGGGCAGAAGACGCGGTGATTACACTGAAGCCATGCGGCGGTGGGGGAAAAAAAGACAGGGCAAAGTTACGGTGAAGCCCGGTGCAGAGGTGAAGACGGAGTGTCCAGTGTAGAGGTGTCCTCGTTCCCGAAGTGTCCTAGCTGCACTGTGTCCCTCTGCATCCAGTTTCCTCTCTCTCTCTCTCTCTCTGATGCGCACTTGTGCGCTCCCTCCCCAAAACTTTCCCTCCTCTCTCATCTCCCCTCCCACGGAGACTTAGGATGAGAAGAGAGTCATATTGCATCCTGACGCCCTAACAATAACTTAGTGCTTGTAAATCCATCAGCCATGATGTGTCTAGATGATGATGATGATGATGATGATCTTTATTGTCCTAGCTCTTATGCAACTGAGGTATACTGCAATAAACTGCAGAATGTAATAGAACAGCCTACAACACAGAATACTATATCTCTTTATTGGTTACTGGGACTTTAGAATGAAACATAAACAACACTAGTGTATCAACTGAAGGAGTGTCCAAAGTTTTGCACGTTCCTCATTTACTGTTTTATATTTTTGATCTGATATATTTAGCAAATATATGATAAATGGTGTCTGCAATATCATGTGCAATGTCTGTAGTGACAAAACAATTTCCCTCAGGGATCAATAAAAACGAAATGATATAAGACCTTGACATGGTGTCCCTGCTCCTTGAACTTCCTTGCTATAAATGAGGCTGAACTTTAACCCCTCTGGTCGTTCGGAGCAGGGAATCCTGGAATGGTGGAATGGTGAGAAGACGGCAGGAGAGCAGGGAGGTTATCTATCCCATCACTCCATTTCTCTTACTCGCTGTGTCTCTGCACTTGCTGCAACAGGAGCATGACATTGTTATCACTAAAAGGCATCCTTCATGATGGACAGCAGACCGGGTTAGTTACCCAGATAAATGAGCCCTTATCCATACATGGAATGGCAGCACTGTGGATAGTAGGATTACACACACTCCTCTTTTAGCCTCTCATCATGGAAGGAGGTATAACTGCAGGACAGTTTAGATCAGCGCTGGGATATTGAAGCTACACCGAGAAGAGAGATGAGAAAGTCTCGCCTTCTAGACTTGAGAATCCCGAGAGAAAAGAGAAGAGAACGCGCTTGTCCTGTAAGTAAAGATTAGTGCTGTATATTGTGTATTAACCAGTTTTAACCTTACCGTTATACTAATCAACAGTATTAATGCACTTGATCTAATACGTTATCGTTTCTATAGCATTAAATTAACTTTTCCACCACAGGAAAGTCTTCAGGACAGAGGAGTTTACACTTTGTCGTTCCTTGACAACATGACAGGCTGTGTATTTTTGTATTATCAAGTTCAAGAGAGAGGAAAAAAGAGAGGCTGGTGAGGGAATGACTGTTTATAGCTGCTATAATGTAAGGAAGTAATATATGAACATTAATGAACATTCCGTAACATTAAATGGAACTATAAATGCATAAAAAAGTATTATGTCATTCATTAATAAATACAAATCTATCATCGGGATAAATACCTGGATGAGTTGTTATAGGAAAATATTACCCAACCTCAGGTTGGTAACAATAACTCTGTTTTGCATCAGACTGCATCACACCACTATGTTGTTGATTGTTTTTCTATTATAGCATGCCATTAAGTCATTTATTCCTTACTTATCACATTGCTAAAGGACACAACACAGTGTCCATCCAGAGGCATTCAAACACTCAATACTGAAAACAATACTGTGTTTCCTTATTAGAGAGGGTTCAAATTAAAATCATTTTAGAAAGCTAAGAACCCTTAACTATGCCAAATATCCTTGAGAAACCCTGCTTCTAAGCATGTAGTTATTACAAATAATCAAAAATGACAGAGATATCCTTTGTGCTGTGAGCATGTTGACAGTTTACATTCCTTCAACTTTCACGGTTGTGGTGGATCCTATCCCAGGAACATCGGGCTCAAGATGAAAACACACTCTGCATGGGATGCCATTCCATCACAGTGTGTCACACACACATTCACACTCATTCATACCTAGAGGCAATTTAGAGTAGCATGTTTTCTGGCAGGAAACCGGAGAACCCAGACAAAGCCCACGCGGACAATAACCCAAGCTCAGGATTGAATCAGGGACCCTGAAGCTGTGAGTAAGCAACGCTACCCTGATATTCTGAGAGTTCATTAACCTGACTAGTGTTTATTTTGTCTTTAACCATATCCCATGGGTTATAATGGGTGATTTAATTTCCTTTTCCAAAATTCTAAGCTTCATTCAATTCAATTCAATTCAATTCAATTCAGTTTTATTTGTATAGCGCTTTTAACAATGGACATTGTCACAGAGCAGCTTTACAGAAATATATAAATTTCGGATGTAAATTTTAAATTGATCATTTTATCGCTAATGAGCAAGCCAGAGGCGACGGTGGCAAGGAAAAACTCCCTGAGATGATACGAAGAAGAAACCTTGAGAGGAACCTTGAGACTCAAAAGGGAACCCATCCTCATCTGGGTGACAACGGATAGTGCAATTATAAATAATTCCCTTCTATAACTATGTGCTACATGATAAAACAAAAAGTGCAACTGTGTAATCAGGAAATTCACCACAGTCTCAACATGAAATCTATTCCACTGAAGTCATGAATTGTTCACCGATGGAGACCCGAACGCAAAGTCTGTGCAATTGTTTGTGGCAATTGCAGTCCCAAAACTATCACCACAACCACAGTCCCAAGACACCGCACCAAAACTGCCCGCATCAGTTGTAGTCCAATGTCATCTTCACAGCTTCCAAGTGTGTCCCCAGGCTGTCCATATGGGGCCATCCTCAGCAACAGCCGGTGGCCTCCAAGCGACGAGAACTCCAGAAGCAGGGCACCAGGATGGACCAGGCCGGCCCGGAGAGCAGAATGCATACGCATATGTGTTGGCAATTCACATGACATCACAATATGATTTTGTTTTTCAAGTATCATCAAGGAGACATCCTGCTGCCAGAATGAGATTTCTGTTGTCTTTAGATTCTTTGAGTGAGAGAAATAAAGTTTGTTTCCCATGAAACTAGAAATAGTCCTGCTTCCTGATGCATTGCTAACACTGTTGTTTTGTTTACAGATCAGTGTTGATCCTCCATCTTTGATGCTGGAATGCAGTGACTACAGAAAAATGGGAGGAAAAATAGTGTCTTCTGAAAAAGCACCCTTGTTATAAATCTTTCAGAAGTCAGAATCAGGACCAGGAGACCAGCCAGGAGCCAGGTTGTAGAAGTATAGGAGATTTATTAAGTGTGTACAAACAAAACAACAGAAATAAACACCAGAAAGTGATATGTCTCTGAGTATGTTTAGTATCTGGTCAGGTTTGGTCAGGTCTGGTCAGGTCTGGTCTGACGTGTCTCTAAAAAGACACAGCTTAAATACAAATATCTATCGGGTACAAACCCAAATGTTATCACCCCATTGTGTCAGGAAAACCATTTCCTAAGCATAGGAAGAGAGCTTTATGGGCAATAAGATAAATAAGACCAAACTAAATAGGAGGGCGGCTTCTTAGCACTTCTTCACACAACAAGGTATTCTCAGAATAACATGTTTATATATTCTCAGAATAACATGTTTATGTGTCACAGAGTTACAGTGTGCAAGTCATCATGATCATATTGACTTGGGTAAAACTAAAATGTACATAATCAAATAAACAACAAAACTTAATGCCACCACCAGTGAAATTTTCCTAGCTAGGGTACATTTAGTATTACATGTACTGCGAAGGAATTAACAGCCATCAGTGGTTTTGTATCTTCCAATGTAAAAAAAAAAATTAAAAAAAAAAAAAAAAATTAATAAATAAAACCTTCTCCAAGTTCAACTTGGTGAATTTTGAAAAATGACATTTGCATCATTGACCAGTTGCGCAAATGCTTTGGCTGCATTGATTTCTGAAGTTTTGGTCCTTCATACTGCAGTGCTGAAGATCCAAAATGGAGGAAGTGCTACTATTAGCAGTGTCTTAGGATGAGATTTTACATATTTGAACATTAAATAACATTAAAACCACTGACAGGTGAAATAACATTGATTATCTCATTACAGTGGCACCTCTCAAGGTGGGTTATATTCGGCAGCACGTGAATAGTCAGTTCTCAAAGTTGATGTGTTGGAAGCAGGAAAAATGGGCAAGCGTAAAGATCTGAGCGACTTTGACGAGAGCTAAATTGTGATGGCTAGACGACTGGGTCAGAGCGTCTCCAAAATGACAGGTCTAGTGGGGTGTTCTCAGTATGCAGTGGTTAGTGCCTACCAAAAGTGGTCCAAGGAAGGACAACCAGTGAACCAGCGACACTGTCTTCGTCAATGGAAGAAGGTGGCCTGGTCTGATGTTTTCTTTTACATCATGTGGATGGCCGTGTGTGTGTGTGTGTGTGTGTCACTTCCCAGGGGAAGAGATGGTACCAGGATGCACTATGGGAAGAAGGCAAGCAGGCAGAGGCAGTGTGATGCCCTGAGCAAAGTTCTGCTGGGAAACCTTGGGTCCTGGCATTCATGTGGATTGTTACACACCAAGTACACCCCATCACGGCAACTGTATTCCCATAATGGCAGTGGCCTCTTTCAGCAGGATAATGCACCCTGCCACACTGCAAAAATTGTTCAGGAATGGTTTGAGGAACATGACAAAGAGTTCAAGGTATTGTCTTGGCCTCCAAATTCCCCAGATCTCAGTCTGATCAAGCATCTGTGGGATGTGCTGGACAAACAAGTCCAATCCATGGATGCCCCTCCTCACAATTTACAGGACTTAAAGGATCTGCCGCTAATGTCTTTGTGCCAGATACCACAGCACACCTCCAGAGGTCTCGTGGAGTCCATGCCTAAATGGGTCAGAGCTGTTTTGGCGGCACAAGGGGGATTAGATGGTATGACTATATTGTAATTTTGTGTTTGTTTGTTTGTTTTTAAGTTTACTATATGCTTCCTTGCTAACTTACACAGTGTCTTCATGTTAGATTTGTTTTATTTTAACAATAAAGTTTTAACATGAAGTTTTATTTTTAGAACCCTATTTTAATATAAGAAAGTTAATTTGCATTCGCAAAGTTGGCAAAAACAGAATCAACTCTCAAACTTCAAGTTAAGGTGGTACAAAAAAGAGGACTATTGTGCTGCTAAGTTTTTAGTCCCAATGCGGTCTCAAATGCAAATTTCTAGTGTGCCTGTGGTTTTAATGTAGAAAGAGTCTATTTTTTTCCCCTATAGAATGCACCAGCTTTCAAAACCCTGCTATCAAAATCCTGCAGTTTCAGTTGAAACATTTGAGCTAACAAGATACTTACAAGATGCTTCTCTAATTGAGAACATTCTGATTGAGAGATAACATCACTGTAACCCAGGCTAGGAAGTACTCTTAAGATGGGTCAAGAGGCCATTAAGAATGAATCTGGATCTCTCTGGGGAGGGGGGCGGGGGGGGGGTGCTGGTGACAAGGCTATGGGAGAGCTATGGAAACCATTGTAGAAGACACATGGGACATGAGACCCATCCAATCCCACAATCCCTCCTTTTATTCCCTCATTTTGCAGCCCACACACACCCGCATTCGCCCCTCTGCAGGGATGGATCAACTGTGAAAGCATTCAAAATGCAGCTCTTTACAGGAAATGGCTGTTAGTCAAGATACACAGGCTACAAGGCAAAGGGTCAATGACAAATCATGTTGAGTAGGCGTAATAAAAAGCTTATGTGTACAGTGGTGTGGGTTCTTGCTAAATGATTTTTTTGGGTGGGGGGGTATGTTTCAAAGGTAATCACATCTGCACAGGATATTGAAGATGATTGTATAAGAGCTCACCCTAGCAATATCAATTTAATATGAAGTAAAAAGAAGGTTTCTTTTTGGCAAATCAGGACTTTGAAAGAAGACTTGAGCTACGTTACTGTTATGTTAATGTTACTAAAATGTTCGATGCATAGTTGACAGGTTCCCAGAAGGTTAAACTCTATAGTTCCAGAAATAACATTTCTATAATGTTCAAACATTCTGTTAATCTGTAACACTCCAGAAATAAGGTTTCTTCATTTTTTTCTAAAAATTTCAGGCATAATAATGGTTTATTTTACAATAATGTCGTTCGCAAAGTTTTCCCAGTTAGACTAAAAGCTACATTATGAAAACATTAACGTTCATGTTCCTGAAACCAAACAATATTGCAGCAACATTGCAGGAATGTTTATAAATGTTATGTAGAAATGTTTCCAGACAAGATTCTATGTACGTGAAACCAAAAGTTTCTGGAATCGTAATGTTCAGAAAATGTCTTATTAAACTGTAAGAGTCCGGAAATAATGTTTCTGCGGTGTTAAAAAAAAAAAAAAAAAAACTGTAATCACTTCACAATGTTATTAAAAAGTTGGATCTCACACAGAAAACGTTCTGATAAACTTTAACAATAAGAAATAACAGTCCTACAATGTTCTAAAAAAAAAACATCAGCTGTAATGTTAGAATATTGATAACACAGAGTTACCCATTAGACAAAGAACAACATTATGGAAATGTAAACATTCTTACAAATAAAAATGTTGCAGAATATTCTCAGAGCACACAGACTACTTGATCACAACGTTCAGAAAATGTTGTGTTAAACTGTAACACTTAAGATTACACTTAAGATTAACGGTCCGTACGAACCGTAACGTTTAGAAATCCTGGGAACCTAAAGATGCTAGTTGGGAATCTGTTGCTTAAAATATGAAGACAGGGAACTTAAGGAGGGCGTGAAAAGGTCAAGTGAGTAAAATTTTGAGCCGCCAAGATGTACAGATATTCCACACGGATTTAAAAGTGATCCTTCGAGCAAACAGTAAAACCCTTACACATCATCCTATGTCTGAGCCCGCATTCTTGACAGATTTTAGCAGATAGTTGCTAAGAGTGTACTCAGCAGTCTGAGAAATTCTCACAGTCGGTTTGAACTGCTCCGTCATCCTGCCCTCACGTCAGGCCAGAAATCCATTACGTCCACAATCAGATCCAAAATTAGCTGGTGTTCAGGGTGGAGATGGGGGGTTGGGGGTGGGGTGGTGTTGGGGGGCTTAGCAGCAGCGGCGGCTCCACTCAGACAGCGTGGCCTCATTTCATCTTTGTCCCAACATGCCCTGTTTGTTTTGTCTGAATAATGTGACCAGCACAAAAGCAGCGAGTTGAGTCCGTACATTCTTCTCTTCGTCTGTTCAAACCGTTAATATAATAATAATAATAATTTGCCCTTAATAAAAGCCCCCTTTTTTTTCTTTTTTTTTTTTTTTTTTTGCTCAAGGCAGTGTTCATGAACTGATGTGTGTGATGAATAATTTAGATTTGTTTTGGCTTCTGACCATTTGCTCACCTTGGTGATGGAGAAATACAGAGTTACATTATTTCCAAAAAAAGATAAGATATAATTAAAACCTGCCTCACCCATGGCGATGTATAAAGTAGGATAAGTAGGATATAATTCTTGGATCTGGCAATATGCAGACAGTTCTGGCTTCTGTCTGTTTTTATTATATCTGCATCGATTCAGTCATTTGAGATCACAGTAATTCAGACAATCCTGATTTTCAAACAGGTGTAGAACAATCTTAGTTTGTTTTTGTTTTTTTATTATTATTGGTAATATAGAGGATAGTCTTAATAAGCTGAGGTGGGTAGAGTTACCAAAAACAAGAAAAAATAGTGTCAGTGCATTTCAGAAGAAGCTGTGATGATGTGGTGATGATGAGGTCAAAACCATTCAGTGTAACTAAAATAAATGAAGTTAAAATTATTTCCACACCCATATTACCATATGAGTTGCATCATAAATAACGTTCACCTCTCATCTGTCACCTAGCATTAGCATTATTTACAATGTTTTCTGCTCATTAATGGGTAACGTGCAACAAAAGTGTCATTCATTCATGTTGATTTGTGTTGATTAGTGTCAGAAATATTACCAGTGCTGCTATTTTGTATCACAGACATAAATACATAACCTCATTTTAAGTAAATACTCTAAAACTGGAAATTCTAGCCAGGAAATTGGTTTAAGTGAATTGAAAAAGGTTAGAAATTACTTTATATTATTGGAACCATCTAGAAAATGCCAATATTTTTTTATCAGTCTAATGATGCACTTTAGGGACATCAAATATTTATGATTCACAGTTAATACTTTTATCTATAGGCTTAACAAGTTTACCCTCTAAGCTAACCTGCTTTTGCCTTGTAAAATACAATCTGATTATACAACTGCACATCTTCTTTCACTCAGCTTTTTACTGATACATTTTTCTGGTGTCTAAATGTTACTATGCTGAACAATCTGCATTGTTGTGTTGACTAATAATGTAAAAATTGGCCCAACTGATAATATGTTCAGCCAAAACTACCTCAGAACTATCTCACTGGCATAGATACGAAATATATGTTGAACGGATGCAGCTAAAACCGAGTCAACTTTAAACTCTGCTTGGTTAGTTGATGAATATAATTCTATTCCTATTGCAATCAGATACATAAGAAATTTTTAATGCTTAGAGCAAAATGCCCCATTTTGAACATGTTTTTTAGTAGAAATGTGCTTTTATTTATTTACTTAAAACTCAGTAAACTTAGCAAAGTAACGATTTCTTTACCCAACAATAGTCATATGACAATTTTCAGAACGTTGTTTATGTAAACAAGACCAGCGTGACGTTGAACGGATGCAACAGAGCAAGAAGGAAAATGTGAGAATGAGCACGATTCAACAATCACAGAGGAAGAGGTTTAGTCTAACGCTCTGATCCTGGACCACATCGTTTCTCGGTTTCAGAGGTGGAACATGCCGGAACAGGACAGGAGGATCTTTAGAAAAGTGAAATATGCATGTGAAGTTTGAGAGCCATAAGCCAACTCTCTCTCATCCTGCCAAAATTCAAATCTGTAGCGAATCCAAAATATTCTTGACAGTAAACCATCTCTGAATGATGAATTATTTTTCCATCATTCTTCTTCTGACTGTTGTGTTACAGGAGACACAATACTTTCCTCAGAACAACTTGCCAATTGCAAACATCTGGTAGCTTATGTATTCAGAATAAAGCAGTTTTAATACAGAACTCTCCTCCATGCATGATGCTGTATGAGTGCAAAAAGTTTTTTTAATAATAATAATAATAATAATAATAATAATAATAGGTAGTGGCTTCACTTATCTTGGAGAAAGCACAGGTTAGCCTGTTTGTGGACAATGAATCTGCCAACTTTAATAACTGACACTTGCGTTAATATCCATCTACATTCAATTTGTGTCAGTAGGGGAGAACTAGCTAACTAGCTATTGGTGAGCAAAAGAATTTCAGACACTATATTAAATATATAAAGGTAACCTAAAAGCAAATCAAATTCTAGATATACAAATGCTATACAAAAATATGTTCTTGCGCAAATTGCACCTTGTGTCGTCATAAAAGGTGTTGCCATTGGTTCATGGTGAAGGTGAAGGAGCTTCCTAAAGTTCTCAACAGCATTATTAAACAACACCCAAATGAAAAAAGCTACAGACCCATAGTAAAGACCTTAAACATCCCTGTCAGTACAACTGGTCTAATAATATGTGGGAGGAAAGTTCATGGAAGCACAACTGATCATCCTTGGACAGGTGTGCCATGCAAGATCTCACAACATGCTCTCAGACTAATAATAAGGAAGGTAAGAGAGAAGCCAGCAGTCACTCGTCTTTTTGTTGCAGGACGACCTGAAAGCAGCAGGAACAACAGTTACACAGAGAATAATAGGCAATCATCTCCGTTCCTACACCTCACACAAAATTCATTCGCGCAGACAAATCAGAACTCTTTCGGAACAATATACTCTGGTTAGATGAAACAAAAATAGAACTCTTTGGCAATAATTCAGCTCGTCATGTTTGGAGAAAGAAGTGTTTCAGCATACCCACATTGAAGCATGGTGGTGGGAGCATCATTGTATGGGGCTGCTTCTTGCAAACAGTAGTGGGGTATTACACATCATCGAAGGAAACATGAATGGAGTGATACCGTACAGACAGTATAATACACAGCCCTGAATAATCTCAGCAAAACAAGTGACACTGTGATAATGTCAGCGGATAAAGATGGCGCAGTTGTTGGAGAAAAGATCTTTACATCAAGGAAGCAAAAAAACAACTGTCTGATAAAGGTTTTGCTCTCTAACTAATATTGATGTCATTTCAGCAGGACATCTCCCTCCTTCTGCAGGTAACCTAACTGTGGCTATTCCTCATGGTATCTGTTTCTATCTACTACACAAAATATACAAGGAAACCATCCGGGATGTCCACTGTACTGTATCTGCTCATCTGCTTGTCCTACAGATGTAATATCCTAGTTTCTGGATGATACTTTTCAAGCAATTGTTCAGTCCTTATCTACATTTTCTACAAAGCCTTGTATCAAAGAGCAGTCCATGCATGACACTACAATGAACAATTGGGCACCATATGACCAGGAACATTAAAAAGTTCCTTTTCATTTTTAATCTGTTAGTCCAAAGAGGTCTTAATAAACAGAAACCAAAACCCAGTAAGTGCAAAGATCCTTTAGCATCGAAAAAATATCTTCATTTGTGGCAATTGAATTTCTGCATTCTGTCTAGAAGGACAATTACTCAAAGACGTAAAAAAAAAAAAATTTTAAAAACCCTACACACTTATAAGATCCGGGGGCACAGTGGCTTAATGGTTAGCATGTTTGCATCACACCTCTGGGGTTGTGGGTCCAAAGACATGCATTGTAGGCTGATTGGCATTTCTAAATTGTCCGTAGTGTGTGAGTGTGTGTGTGATTGTGCCCTGCGATGGGCTGGCCCCCCATCCAGGATGTCCCCCGCCTCATGCCCCGAGTTCCCTGGGATAGGCTCCAGGCTCCTGCGCAACCCTGTGTTGGATAAGTGGTATGGAAAATGGATGGATGGATGGATGGATGGACATCCATGAGAACCAAAAATCTAAACTTGGTTGTTTTTAAGTGATTAACACTAATGAATTGGGCACCACATTACATGGGCCATGGTAAAGAAGGTTCTTTTTAAACTTTACATTTTCACTTAACTAATAATATTTATTACATTAGTTAACATTAACAAGCCCTAAACTTCAACATCAGTAAACCATAAGTACTATTAATAATGTTTGTTGAAGGGTTAGCTAATATTAGGGGTTGAGTAATATTTATTCAATCCATGGCAGTCTCCAGGTGTAAATATTAGAACTTATTTCAGGCTCAGTTTATGAGCCATTATTACTTCATCTCAGTCACTGTAAGCATAATTTTACTCATGGTATGAACATTCATTTATGCATCTGTTGATTATTACTTGTGTTTTATAGTGTTTTTGTTGATGTTACTGGTACTACATGATGTTACTATATGTATAGTTTACATTTAATACTGTATATATGATAGGTTAGCACCTAAGAGGCACCAAACTACAGTACCCTTCAGCCAGTGCACGTCACATGACAACGCCACATGTCCCATTGTTCATGCACACCTGTTTCCTGTTTCACGTTATTTGGCACCACTATTTAAGTTCTAGTTTTTCTGTATGTCTTTGTCAAGCTTTTGCTGCCATTCATGTCATGTGTCTGTGTGTATTGCTTTGCCGATCACAGGTTAAACCCTGGGAGTCTGTACGTTATATTGTTTTGTGTTTATTCATCATGTTAGCCATTTAGTTTGCACTATTTTAAATAAAAGTCTGCACTTGCATCCAATACTGTATCTAAATATGTTTGTTAAATTCTTTCTTTTTGTTATCTTTAAGACCAAGTGCTTCTTTTACTTTTAGTCTATTCAAATTATTTACATATTTAGATATCTTATACTAGTTGCTAGTCTTCAGCAAGACCTTTAACCCTCTCATCTCCACAGGTGCTCTATCATGGCTGACCACTTGCTCTAACAAGCTAGGATATATGAGGGGGAAAAAATCACTGTACTTTACTGAACAAGCACATCTACCAACGTTCAGACACAATATCCATTTTTCATTATGTCGTCCTTTACAGGACATCAATCTCTCCCAAAAGAGCAGATTGACAGCAGAGGGAAGACAATGAAACATGATGAGACACAAATTTGCTCCATATGTCATGATTTATCTGTGATTGATGCTCTCTCAGCACCTGCTGCTATAAATCCTCACACATTTTCCAGAGCTCTCTTCCGAACTGCGTGGTAGAGACGGCGGGTCTGTTTGTGAGACTGTCTCACCACCGTCTCTCACTCCGTCTCAACCTCCCGACGCCGATAAACTGTCCATTTTTGTCTTTTTGTAGGTCACTCGGTGGATTCATTTCACTCACGCCATCAATTCCATTCCAAATCGTTCCTCACTTTTCCACATTCCCACATTTTCCCTTGTTTATTTTAGTTTCAATGGATGAAAAAAGGTAATAAAAAGGTAGAAAAAAAGAAAGAAAAAAGTGCAGTTTTATAGGAGAGAGAAACGCTGTAAAAGAATTGTATGAGAGTCATATGTGCATCTTGCTGAGTGTTGTGAAAGTTATAATAATAATAATAATAATAATAATAATAATAATAATAATAATAATAATAATAATAATAATAATATTGGGGATACTATATATATTATGAGGGGACTACTGGAGAGAAGCCAAATAGAGTTTCACTGTACTGTGTATAATGACAATAAAGACTATTCTATTCTATTCTATTCTATTAATAATAATAATAATAATAATAATAATAATAATAATAATAATAATAACTTGATTGAAATAGCACAGTGTCAACATTTAAATGCAGTTCTATTTGAGTAATTTTTAAAAATCAATCTTACACATGACAACCGGAGACCCTTAAGAAAAATGGCAATTAATTACACATTACATTTATATATATATATATATATATATATATATATATATATATATATATACATACACACACACACACACACACACACACAGGTGCATCTCAATAAATTAGAATGTCATGAAAAAGTTCATTTATTTCAGTAATTCACCTCAAATTGTGAAACTCGTGTATTAAATAAATTCAATGCCACAGAGTGAAGTAGTTTAAGTCTTTGGTTCTTTTAATTGTGATGATTTTGGCTCACATTTAACAAAAACCCACCAATTCACTATCTCAACAAATTAGAATACTTCATAAGACCAATAAAAAAAACATTTTTAGTGAATTGTTGGCCTTCTGGAAAGTATGTTCATTTACTGTACATGTACTCAATACTTGGTAGGGGCTCCTTTTGCTTTAATTACTGCCTCAATTCAGCGTGGCATGGAGGTGATCAGGTTGTGGCACTGCTGAGGTGGTATGGAAGCCCAGGTTTCTTTGACATTGGCCTTCAGCTCATCTGCATTTTTTGGTCTCTTGTTTCTCATTTTCCTCTTGACAATACCCCATAGATTCTCTATGGGGTTCAGGTGTGGTGAGTTTGCTGGCCAGTCAAGCACACCAACACCATGGTCATTTAACCAACTTTTGGTGCTTTTGGCAGAGTGGGCAGGTGCCAAATCCTGCTGGAAAATGAAATCAGCATCTTCAAAAAGCTGGTCAGCGGAAGGAAGCATGAAGTGCTCCAAAATTTCTTGGTAAACGGGTGCAGTGACTTTGGTTTTCAAAAAACACAATGGACCAACACCAGCAGATGACATTGCACCCCAAATCATCACAGACTGTGGAAACTTAATAGTGGACTTCAAGCAACTTGGGCTATGAGCTTCTCCAACCTTCCTCCAGACTCTAGGACCTTGGTTTCCAAATGAAATACAAAACTTGCTCTCATCTGAAAAGAGGACTTTGGACCACTGGTCAACAGTCCAGTTCTTCTTCTCCAGGTAAGACGCCTCTGACGTTGTCTGTGGTTCAGGAGTGGCTTAACAAGAGGAATACGACAACTGTAGCCAAATTCCTTGACACGTCTGTGTGTGGTGGCTCTTGATGCCTTGACCCCAGCCTCAGTCCATTCCTTGTGAAGTTCAATCAAATTCTTGAATCGATTTTGCTTGACAATCCTCATAAGGCTGCGGTTCTCTCGGTTGGTTGTGCATCTTTTTCTTCCACACTTTTTCCTTCCACTCAACTTTCTGTTAACATGCTTGGATACAGCACTCTGTGAACAGCCAGCTTCTTTGGCAATGAATGTTTGTGGCTTACCTAGTGAACCAAACTGAGAGACCATTTTGAAGGCTCAGGAAACCTTTGCAGGTGTTTTGAGTTGATTAGCTGATTAGCATGTCACCATATTCTAATTTGTTGAGATAGTGAATTGGTGGGTTTTTGTTAAATGTGAGCCAAAATCATCACAATTAAAAGAACCAAAGACTTAAACTACTTCAGTCTGTGTGAATTGAATTTATTTAATACACGAGTTTCACAATTTGAGTTGAATTACTGAAATAAATGAACTTTTCCGTGACATTCTAATTTATTGAGATGCACCTGTATATATATATATATATATATATATTTTTTTTTTTTTTTTTTTTTTTTATTAAATGCAATTTACAAGACAAACAACAAAACAAACCATTCCTTTTTTTTTTTTGTATTTTATTTATTTATATATTTTCCCCAATTTGGTCATTTGCCAAGTCCCACCCACCAGTCAGCTCTTAAGGCATGTACTAATCATGAACTAATGAAGAGCTACGACGTGAGTCTTATGAATTCATGCGTGAATAACAATCACCTTAAGTACATATTAGTACATGTTTGTTAGTTAATGTATTAATTAACATGTAAGGGTAAATTGAATCAGACATGCTCTATAAGTAAGAATATAAATTAAACATGCATGATTTCAAATTGTTTATATGCAGCTGCGTACACAAACATCACTGGATGGCGCTGGATCACTTGTATCATTTACACTGGTCCTCCTTATCGAATGTAGAAAGACGCACTAATAATGAGGAGGATCGATGACAGCCGAATCACTTGCCAATATTCAGTATAACCGTGGTCTTGCTTGTGCGATATTGCTTCATTAAAATACACAAGAAGGGCACATCCTGCATTTTCTTTGCCTGGGGCCCCACAGTCCCTCTGATCAAACCTTTAAACAGTAGGTATTGTTTTGTGTTGTTTTTTGCCTTTGTCTTAAGGGCGTACAAACATTTGAACTCAACGCTGACTAATGTGTTTCATTCGTTTTGTTTTAAACTTGCATTTTAAGACCATATAAAAGCTGTATGACATTCAGAGATTTATGAATATATACAGTATGTGTGTGTATGACTGTAGTCTACTGTATAAAACTAGGTGGAAAAAATCCTAGTCACTGAAAACTTGTGTACGATTTAATTTTCTTTTTTTTTTTAAAGCATGCAAACACTACAGCAGGGCAGATTGTGTAAATATTTCCAGCACTTTCTTTTTTTTTTTTTTTTTTTACGTGATCATCCTGGAGGCCGTGTTGCACTCCTGCTCGAGTCACCGAGCTGCCAGATCCGCAGCAGGACTTCCCAGTGTGGTGTTAATTAGAATAATTACTGACGCAAGGGTGCTTCACTTAATGCACACGCTGGGCTGAGAGTCTTTCATTACATAAGCAGCCTGGAACCAGATAGAAACTCGTGCCTTGGTTCTTTTTCTTCTGCCATCATTTCATCCCCTGTGTCTGTCTGCCTTGTCTTCCCTTTCTCCTGCTCGCTATTCTCCCTCCCTGAGTTCTCTCCTCTATCTCTCTTTCGTCGCAGCTGCCTTCTTTTTCTTCTCTCCGCTCTTGTGAAGTTTACATTCCTCACCTCCTCAGCAGAAAGCACACAATAGAGGAGAAAGAGCCACTCCTGACCTGCAGCAAACATTCCACTGCAGCCGGACTCTCTCTCTCTCAGTGTGTGTGTGTGTGTGTGTGTGTGTGTGTGTGTGTCCTTCCAGTGGCCCTGCAGAGAATGGGGTTAGTGTCCAGTCTGCTTTTGTGAGTCGGAGACAGAAGTGAACAGTCTCACGCTCTGCTAAGAGAGAAGGACACTTCACTGAAGTACGCTGACAAAACCAGGTGGAAATAAAAGCTGAATAAAACATAGTGTCATGTTTATTGGTTTACTGACTTATTCAACAGAGACGATGCAGGTAAACATTGTTACTTATAGTAATGCATCCGATATAATGCTGCATTCAAATTACCTCTGAAGTCGGAACATCATTTTTGACCTTTGTGCATTAAAGCTACAAAGTGAGAAAAAAAAAAAAAAACATGTATGCCTCCATCTTCGTCTTTTGTTAGAAGCTAACAGTCTAGCCACGAACTGTGATGAGTGATGTATATTCTCCTCCTCAAAACAGTGAACTATGTGAGCCGGTGTTATAGATTTAGCAAGCAAATATATCTGTATGTTGATCCTTGTATATACAGTATAACTCATTTAAAGCTAAGAAGATCTGCTTTGTTTACTGTCGATACTGTGAGCGGCCATGTTGATTTGGCATGGACTCAATCCATTTTTTTTTTTTTTCGAGCTGGGAGGCTTCAGAAAACATGACATCATTTCCAGGAAGGGAACATAGTGAAGGTTTTTTTGCGGTGCATTGTGGGATTTTTTTTTAGGGAGCGGACGTTCCAGTGCACTGGAAGGATTTTGCGATTGAGACAGCCCTTAAAATGGCCGACTCCCTGATCAGTGCCCTGACAGCTGAACTAGAGAGCTGACGGAGACGCACCCAGGGTTGACGAGACCGTTCCGAGTTCAAGGGGCGTTTTCAATTGGATTTTCCTTTTGCTAGTTACAACCTTGCAGCAGAGTGTACGCAGGCCTCCTAGCTTGAGCTAACGCTGCATTCAACAAAAGCTTGTAATTCTGAATTTCAAACCTCCAGCTGGAAGAAAAAGAAAGAAAAAAAAAACCCTAGGAATTCCTGTTCGGAAAGTCGGGAAAGTCTCCTCAAGCCCAAGTGCCTATGATGTCATAGCAACATGACAGCTCACACCATCAACACTAAATGAAGCACCACTTTTCTGCTTTTAAATGAGATTCTAGTTATATTTGCTACATATAGACACATCAGTGGGTTAAATCTATAACACTGACCATACAGTTCGTTGTTTTGAGAAAATAAATGCATCATTAAAGATAAAGGTTGATGCTAGTTCATGAGGGTTTGGTGTTGGTATAGAGCAAATAAAAGACAAGGGCTGCGTCCGAAATCACATTCTGTGAGAGTACGTACTTCATTTGATGCAGTACCTACTGCACGGCCGTTGAAACAGTACGTACTAATCAGTATGTGTGTGTGTGTGTGTGTGTGTGTGTGTGTGTATGACTACAATCCCGGACATACTACATCCGACAATGTTGGCATTTTCATGTGACATTCGATATCATCATAAACACAAAAATCTTAAATGGACCACCGGATTAAAGCAACCACACTAACGGCAAGACGCACATCAGGAAAGTTAACTGAATTAGCAGTTTAATGTGGGCGGGGTTAACAGGCTGAGGTAAATTCATTGCCGTTAGCTTGGCCGGCTAAGGCGTGATGGAGATCACAAAAGAACGCCGTGACAACTGTTTTCTTGTTTAAACCTTCAACAAGCTAACAATTTATTCAGGTATTGTTAAACAAGTCTTGTTTAACCAAGGTTTAATACTTAAAAAGAGCCGACGCGCTGTCTTCCGGCCATTGTTTTTTCTGAGCTTGTCCGCACCAGTCCCGTTGCATTATGGGAATTTTTGACTCGCGTAGTGTCCATCGGTTGCACACTGCAAAATCTCGCCGGAAGCAGTACACCATCCGGGCATTTCTCTCCTACTGTTTCTCGCCTGCTGAGAATTCGGACATACCCCTCTGGCGTACTGCTTTTCGCCTACTGCGTAGTAGGGTAGTACACAGTAGGAGGACGCAGCCAAGCTTTCATGGCGGCATTCATGTTTTTCCTACTTTGTAGCTTGGGATCAAAAATAACACAATTATACACGCTAAACATAACATAAACATAAAATACACGCTTCGACTTCCCACTTCCAAAATTATGTGGATTGCAGCATAATTTGCAGCTCCTGGTTTGAAGTTTTTGACAAAAACCAATAATTTATAAAGCATCATTTATTTACACTTATGGCATTTGGCAGACACCCTTATCCAGAGCGACTAACATTTATGTCATTTATACATCTGAGCAATTGAGGGCCTTGCTCAAGGGCCCAACAGTGGCAGCTTGGCAGTGCTGGGATTTGAACTCACGACCTTCCGATCAGTAGCTCAACGCCTTAACCACTGCCCCTATATGTGCATCATAGATAGATAGCCTAAAAATTTATATCTATCAATATCTCGACAATGAAACTATTAGCATTTAGCAATGCGTTATATCAGGAGGTCTCACTGATGGCATCGGTTACTTGTTAGCCACATTAGCCTCATAGCGCCAGTGCAAAACTAAAGAAGCAAACTTCAGACATTAAACATGTTTTGGTGATTTTTGAAATGTCAAACTATTCCTTGAAAAAGTAAGTGATCTCTCTGTGGCTGCAGGCATCGTCGGAGCGGAAGTCTCAGGTCACTTCTGAAAGGTCAGAGGTCAACCTAAACACAAAACCGTATGTGCAAAGTTTCTCATTTCTCATTCTTTCTGTCTCAATTAGTCAATCTCCCCGCCTCATCTGTCTAATCTCGCTCTCGCTTACTTACACACACACACACACACACACACACACACACACACACCGCTTTGGGCAAGTGTTCATATGGTCTCCATGATGATCAGATCTGATGTATAAATGCCACCCACATTCTTCATGTCTAATCATCATCATATTATTATTATTATTATTATTATTATTATTATTATTATTATTATTATTATTAATTAATTAATTTATTTATTTATTTATTTAATTTTATTATTATTGTTGTTATTACTTTCTTGTTCTGTTTACACTTTACAGTTGTTTTTCTATTAGGCTTCTATTTATTTCTAATTCTTTTCTATTCCATTCTATTCTGTTAGACCTATTCTATTCTATTCTATTCTAGTCTAGTCTAATCTGTTCCATTCTATCATATTCTCTTCCATTAGACTCTGATTCTATTCTATTCTATTCTATTCTATTCTATTCTATTCTATTCTATTCTAGTCTAGTCTAGTCTAATCTAGTCTAATCTGTTCCATTCTATTCCATTCTCTTCCATTAGACTCCTATTATATTCTATTCTATTCTCTTCTAGTCTACAGTGGGTGATTCTGTTTTTTTTTTTTATTTTATTTTATTTTTTTCTGACATGTTGGTGTTATATCTTTCACTTGGATGTTGCACTGAGTAAATACAGCTGGATAAAATAAAAACTGTGTCTGTCTTCATTTCAGGCTGGAAAGCAACAAAATGTGATTATTTTGGGGGGGGGGGGGGATTCTTTTCTATACCCACTGTAAGTCAAAGTTTAACCTAAACTTTAAGCTCTTTATTTATTTGTTTGTTTGTTTGTTTGTGTGTTTGTTTTTACCCCTTGGTGTGATTGTAGAAATATACAAATACATTTTCAAATGAGCACAAGAGCCTTTTTCACGAATTTTATTTCATCCCTGCTCTCCAGCTGGAGACATGTCCTAAGTCCTTCCTAATGTTGTTTTTTTTAATGAGCCCAGCAGGACGGAATCCTCTGTACATGTACACAGGGCAGGGAAATGAGGGGTGAAGTGTCTGTCATTGTGCATGCATGAATGTGTTTGATTGTGTTCCTTTTTTCCTGCTTCTTATGTTACAACTCAGTTTTATTGCTCTGCAGCTGGGGCAACAGTGTACATACACACACACACGCGCACACACACACACACACACACACACACACACACACACACACACACACACACACACACGCACACACACGTTAAGTCCTGGTGTGAGTGTGTGACCTCTTAGGACTCGGTGACTCCATCACATCCACCTGAACATCTTGTGCTCCTTTCAATACTGGAAAAAAAAAATACTACTACACATTTTATCAGCCTCTTTGCCGAGTCCATTTCATGTGTGTTTGATGGTCAAAGTTGCTCGCTATTTATTATATTGACTCTTTACAGTTTATTTAGCTTTAATCTCTTTTTCCAGAGTGGAACTTGCTGCTGAAGTAAATAAAATCATGAAGTAAATAAAAAAAGTCATGCATGAGATGATCCTCCTGCAGTGTTGTGGCAGCAGGGGGAGCTGCAGGCTCTCATTAGCTCTCTGCTCTGCTCGGCTCAGGGGTGGGTGTGTGATTTGACAGTGGCCTTCTGTGTTGCGAATGAAAGAGAAGAATGCTGAAAAGTTTCGTGGCGTAAATGAGCTGCTTCAGGAGGACAATGGCTTCTGTCAGTCTGCGCTCGGACTCAAGTCTACTTAATTAATCTCAATTTCACACAGGATTGCATGTGACTGTGCGTTTTCACCTCACTATCTCGCTCTTTCTTTAACCCTCACGGATCAATTCGCCTTGTGTCTGTTTAAGAGCTTTATCCTAAACAATCACTGCTTTTTAAAGATTCTATGCATTACAAAGCTTATCTGAGAACATCTGGATTAGTGATAAATTGCCTCTTGAATCTGGTCAGAAGATGTTGATATAACAGATGCTCCATATAACTGAAGTCTAATAATAAAGTGATTAATATATATATATATATATATATATATATATATATATATATATATATATATATATATATATATAAGAAAGAAAACCGCATAATCATTGATATGGTGAAGTTTTCTGTAAGGAGATGTTTATTTAATATTTATGGAAGGAGTGCTTCACAGTTTCTTGCGAACATGATTTGCACAAGCTTAATTTTTGTCTTATTAATTTTGAGAGAGAGAGAAAAAAGAAAGGCTGGTGAGACAACGACTGATTATAGCTGCTATAATGTTAATGATGACAGGAACTTTTTCATACTTTTGGGGTAAAAGTATTTCAGCAGACCGAACCAAGCACTCGACAAAGTATTGTAGCAGAGCTGATAGACATTGGGGGAAAAAACTGTTCGTAGTTATGATTCTAAATATAAACCTTGTTTAGCAGATCCTCTGTGGTCGTTTATCCAATCACATGCATTTATGTCAATTATTTCCCAGATAGCAAATGACATCTGGCCCACATACCGTATGGAATGACGGCAATGACTCAACCTGAGTGTGGCTGGCTTCTGGGCCAGATGTGGGCCCAGACAAAACAAGCCTAAAACCGGCTTGTTGTGTGAGGGCCAGATATGGCCCATATGACCTTTGCCATTGCCAGAACTGAGCCATATGTACCATAGTTGGCCCAGATGGGGCCCAGAAATGTATGCTATCTGAGTTAGCTGAAGGAAGCTCACTGAAGATCAGAGACTATAGCTACAGACAGCTAAAGAGGTCAGAAAGACATTTCATCTGTTCAGAGTAGAGCTGTGCATCGGGACAAAAAATATCACGAGAGTGGGTGGGTTTTACTTAAGTGATGCGCTCAGATGTGAAGCTTGAAGTTTGGAAACACAAAGAAAGAACATATTCATTAACGGCACAATGTACAGGTTGCTCATGCAGCTCTGAATGACACTTTTACCACATTCTTTTATTCATTTTAGATTTACATTTACCTCATTTGGCTGATGCTTTTTAGCCAAAGCAACTTACAATTGTGACAGGATTCAAGTGAGCAGATGAGGGTTAAGGCTCATGCTCAAGTTCATGCTCAAGGGTTAAGGATCATGCTTATTTTTACTTGAACAATTTATACAATTTTTACTTGAACACCCCTGGCATAAACAGATAAAAAGCATGATGTTAAAAATTTTAATTGTTGGAAATTGCTAAAGAATAAATCATTTCAGGAAGTGTTGTTATTGGAAAGTAATCAACTTTAGGGCAGTAACAGTAACTTTAGGGAGGACCGCACCACACCATCTTCGGTAACCCTGTGACCTTCTTATGGCCGTTGTGGATCCAAAGCCTGTGCAAGGAACATTGAGTGGAAGGTGAGAATACACTCTGGAAGGGATGCCAGTCCACCATACACACACATTCACACCTACAGTGCCCTCCACTAATAATGGCACCCTTGGTAAATATGAGCAAAGAAGGCAGTGAAAAATTATCTTTCTTGTTTAACTTTTTGATCTTTTGTTAAAATAATTCACAAAAATACTCTGCTCTCATGGATATCAAACAATTGTAAACACAACACAGGTTTATAAAATAATAATAAAATATATCTTTGTTAAATATAGGTGTACAACAATTATTTGAAGTTGATATTTTAAATTTTTTTTAGTTCACCTGGGTGACTAGGAACAGGAAATTTGTTCAACCATGACTTCCTGTTTCACAGGGGTATAAATATAAGGTAACACACAGGCCAAATTCCCTTAGTCATTCATAACAATGGGTAAGACCAAGGAATATAGCTGTGATGTGCAGCAAAAGGTTGTTGAGCTTCACAAAATGGGAAGTGGCTATAAGAAAATAGCACAAGCATTGAAAATGTCCATTTCCACCATCAGGGCAATAATTAAGAAGTTCCAGTCAACTGGGAATGTTATGAATCAACCTGGAATTGGACGTGTGTCTGTATTGTCTCAACGCACTGTGAAGAGGATGGTTCGAGTGGCCAAAAAATCTCCAAGGATCACAGCTGGAGAATTGCAGAAGTTAGTTGCGTCTTGGGGTCAGAAAGTCTCCAAAACTACAATCTGAAGTCACACTACATCACCACAAGTTGTTTGGAAGGGTTTCAAGAAAAAAGCCTCTACTCTCATCCAAAAACAAACTCAAGCATCTTCAGTTTGCCAGACACTACTGGAACTTCAAATGGGATCGGGTTCTATGGTCAGATGAAACCAAAATAGAGCTTTTTGGCAATAAACACCAGAGTTGGTTTTGGTGCACACAGAGAGGTAGCCATATGGAAAAGTACCTCATGCCCACGGTTAAATATGATGGTGGCTCTTTAATGTTCTGGCGCTGTTTTGTATGGAGGAATGGTCTCAGATCCCTTGCCATGTATTCTCCAACCTCACCAGGCATTATAGGAGAAGACTCAGCACTGTTATCTTGGCAAAGGGAGGTAGCACAAAGTATTGACTAAAAGGGTGCCAATAATTGTTGCACACCTATATTTAACAAATAAATAAATAAATAAATAAATGTGTTTTGTTTGCAATTGTTTGATATCCATGAGAGCAGAGTATTTTTGTGAATTATTTTAACAAAAGATCAAAAAGTTAAACAAGAAAGACAATTTCTCACTGCCTTCTTTGCTCATATTTACCAAGGGTGCCATTATTAGTGGAGGGCACTGTAGAAGCAATTTACCATAGCCAATCCACCTGGAGTGTTTTTGGGATGTAGAAGGAAACTGGAGAAAACCCTTGAGGGTTCATGGAGAACATTCAACAGTGACAGCAACTCGAACTCAGCATCGAACCAGTCAGATAGTGAAACTGATGAAGGGTTAGTAGTGGACAAGTTACACACACAAATACAGAGAGAGAGAGAGAGAGCGAGAGAGAGAGAGAGAGAGAGAGAGAGAGAGAGAGAGAGAGAGAAAGAGAGAGAGCAAATAAAACAGATGCTCTTAGTCTTTAATTGCACATCTACAGGATGACAGTGTGTGAAGAAGTGCAATAAGTGTAACGCTGCTGCACTTCATTCACTCATGCCAGCACAACACACACTCCCATCTCAGTGTTGCTGATGTGCTGAGAATGCACAATTGTATACCTACATTGTGACCTTGGTGTACTTGTTAGAGTACGCATTAATCATAGGTCGCGCATTTTCTCGGCCATGT
This sequence comes from Cranoglanis bouderius, assembly GCA_023630585.1. Taxonomy (NCBI): domain Eukaryota; kingdom Metazoa; phylum Chordata; class Actinopteri; order Siluriformes; family Cranoglanididae; genus Cranoglanis; species Cranoglanis bouderius. Next base: position 5,023,498 of record CM042551.1, on the reverse strand, counting down.
GACCATGTCGCGCGCTCCCGCGGGCCCCTCGCGTTGTGATCCGCTTTAGTTTCTGAGCTCACGGTGACTAAGCTCGGTGTGTGCCTGTGTGTGTGTGTGTGTGTGTGTGAGAGAGAGAGAGAGAGAGAGAGAGAGAGAGAGAGAGAGAGAGACCCCGGAGCGGAGAGTCAGCAGCGCGCGAGGTGGTCATGGCGAGCGCGAGCCAGAAAGTGGTCCTCATTACCGGCTGTTCTTCCGGGATTGGATTGCGGATCGCCGTCCTATTGGCCAAAGACGAGCAGAAGCGCTATTATGGTAAACTCTTGCTCTCCTACTGTTTGTAGCAGAAAGCGACTATTTAAACCTCCCTATAAACTTTATTGCAGATTTTATTATTTTATTATTAAGGTTGTTGTTTTGTTTTTTTTAAGAAAGAAAGAAAGAAAGAAAGAAACTTCCTTCATTTATTTTTTATGTTGCTTTTGTAACTGAATGGTAACTATTTTAGGATTTACACGCAAGTTTAACTTGTGCACGCGCTGAACTCTGTTGTTTATAGGTTTAGTTCCACGCCAAAGGTCGACATCAGGCAAATCCTCGCGCACATTCGCTTGCTCTCGCGCAACTGAGCTGCGATCTTTGCACCGGGTAAATTCGCGGATGCCGATTTGCGGTGATTAGCATGTGAAATGTCGGTTTCTAGGGGACGACGATGCGGCGGAGTTCATAAAGACACTGCCAGTTCTTTAACAAGCCACTTCTCCAGCACAAAGCGCCCTTTATGGCCGCCAGTGGTGGACTTTAGTGGCGTGTCTAATGCGCCCGAGTGTGTGCTGGGGAAAAGGACAAAGTTGGAGACCTGGACAAGAGAGAGAGAGAGAGAGAGAGAGAGAGAGAGCACTCTGAAGTCTTCATCTGGAGCACTACCTCATACAGCGCACTCCTCAGAGTTTAATCAACACTTAAATGGTTAAAACAGCACATAGACATGGTTAAATTAACACCTGCCATGTCTAATGAACTCTTGTAGTATCGAATAAACATGTGCAGTGTTTAATTAACTCCTAAAAGGTTGAATTCAGAGTTACAGTGCCAATTTAACACCTAAAGGGTTCAATTAACCCTCAAAGCATTAACACTTACGTAGTTCATTTTAACACATAAGGGTTGAATTAACATTTCAAGAGTTCAACATAGTTAGTTCAGTTAACACCTACATAGATAAATTAATGCTCTTAAAGTGTTCAATTCGCAGTTAATTCTAACACCTACATAATTTAATGAACATCTTCAGAGTTAACTCTTTTAAACTGTTCAGTGTACACCTACGTGCATAGATAAACTAATATCTGCATAGCTACTTTCAATGTGTAAGCATCTATGTGGATGTATTTATGGATATATGTATGATACCAGTGTCAAAGACAAATTTCCGTTCTGTGACAAACAGAATGGACAATAAAGTTAAACTAACTAACTAACTTTAACACCTGCAGGTTTGAATGAACTCATAGACTGTTCAATTGACATATGCAGGGTTAAATTAACATCTAAAGGTCTAGATTAACCCTGGTGAATTAACACCTATAAGATAGGATTAACTTTTACAATGTTGAATTAGCAATGAAGGGGTTTAATTAACCCCAACGTGTTTAACACATGCAAAGTCATATTAACTCTTACAGCATTGAATAAATACATGCAGGATTTAATTAACACCTAAGCTGTCAAATTAATGTTTACAGAGTTAAATCAGCACCTGCATGGTTGAATAAATTATTACAGGATTTTATTAACACCATTGCCATGTTACCATGTTGAACATATTACCAAGTTGAATTAGCAGCCAAAAGGTTGAATTAACACCTTGAGTGTTTAATTAACATATGCTGTAAATGCATGAACTAACTTTTACAGTGTTAAATGAACACCTATAGGGTTTAATTAGTAGCCTGCCTCCAGACTTGTAACGCTTAATGGATCGAATGATCTAACAGTTACTGAGCTGAATTAACCCTTAATGTGTTGAATGAATACGATTTGTACAGATTGAATTAACACTTACAGGACTGAATGAACACTTGTGGTTAAAGTTTATAGTGTATCATCTGCATGGTTTACAGTGTTGAGTTTAAAGTGTTGAATTAACAAATATGGGATTGAATTAACATTTATAGTGTTCATTTATCACCTGCAGGTTTAAATGAACTTTTCTAGTGTTGAAGTGTTGAATTAATTCCTACTGCATCAAATTACAAGGTCAAATTTAACTACCAAATGGCTGAATTAATACCTAGAGGGTTACATGGACTCGTAAAGTGTTTCGTAGTTTGTTTGTTTTTAATTCTACAGCGCTGTTGAATTCTTGATTCTGACTGGTCTATGTGTTGATTTAGTTTCTTCATTTTCTGATTAACAGATTTGGCCAAATGCTGTGGAATAAGGGGAATAAAACACTAAGCGATGTGTTGTTATTGGGGGGGAAAAATCTTCATTGGGCCGAACCTCAACAGCTAAAGTCTTACAATTTTGAATAATCATTTCCAAGTCTAAACAAATTCTTACGAGGTTAAAGTGCAAGCTATGGTGTTAATGTCTGTCCATTTGTACCCAAACAAACACTGGAAAAGTTCGACCAACACAAAAAGTTCAAAGCTTAACCAACCACGCACTGTAACTGTAGCCTTGAACGTAGACAAAATAACTCCTAAATGCACTTTCACCCATTTCACAGTGAAATGCAGGAGACAATCTGTGCAAGCTGAAGGGAATTAAACAGAATACAACAAAACCAAAAAATCCCTGCGAGACCGCATTCAGCAACATTTAATCCGTCTTAAGTCTTATTTCACAATAACAGCTCAGATAATGGCATGGTTGTTCACTGCGGCGTGTTAAAGCTTTGCCTGGTTTGTTCACTCTGGGTTTAATGCACTCTCACGTCTGTTCAGATGCTTTCATGATGAACGCGATACTGATTGATTCGCATTCACGGTCGTTCAGAAGAAGAGAGTGTAACGAATCAATCATTACTAGCATTATTCTTTTCCACCAGAATAATGTAATGGATCAACTTTAAACATGGAAAATGAAACAGAAGCGCACGCTTGGATTCGAAGCACCTTTTTAAAGGAGACGAGTTTTAAAGCGTGCCCGCATTATCTACCAGAATGTGTAGTAAATCGGATGAATCTGCAACATTTAAAAATATTCTCCACCAGTTACAATTTATGTAACGAATTAAAAGATGTTTAACACGTTTAAATGTATTCTCCAATTTATGTAAGGAATTAGCTCGAATGGCGTGAAATATATCTCTATATCTAATCAACACGTGTTGTGACCAGTTATAAATATACATCAGCCATGAAAGGGAATTCGTGTATGTGCACATATACATATAGATAAGTAACTACAATGGATTATAATTAATTATGACTATGTATGTGGTCTAGATCAGCTTTTAGGATTAGGTGTAGTCTAGTTTAGAATTATGAACTCTAAAGAGGGAGTTTATCCTTCTGGCCAGGAAGGATTAACCAATGAAGTTGTTATTAAAAATTAGAGTGGGTAAGCGAGATCTTATGCAGTGAAGAAGGGACTCTATCATGTGAACAAAAACATAGAAAATCAAGCGTGGGATAATAGATTTTAATAACTAGATGTAACTATGGATACACACGACTAACTCTAAGCAAAACACACATATGTACATCTATATACAAGGAAAGAAAAGGTATAGAGAGAAAGTAAGGAAATAAAAGGGAATGGCAGACAAAAACACAACTAATTAGCCTTTTTCAAAACCAGCAACGAACTTAAATCTCCTGTAAATGGGTGCAATCTTAAACGCAGATATAGACCCATTAACTATACTTGCATGGCTTTGGTTTGAAAGTTCGTGCGAGGTCGTGTAGAGTTCGCTGGTTCGTCGTGCCGTTTGAAAAGGCATCGGCCGTGAGGCGGTTGCATCTTTTGTCCGGGAGAGAGAGATCCTGGCTTCCTCTTCCCGGGGCACGTGGCACCGGGGGAGAGAAACCGGAAGAGTGTCAAGTTGAAGTGAGTGAAGAGAGACTGAAGAGACGACTGCAGAGAGTAGAGCTTCAAAGTGTGGTGTTGTTTTAAAGACAACACCAACACACATGCCTCTTTGGGCTATGGGCCAATCAGGAAGTTAGATTTGTTGGCAGGATGAACGCTCTTTGTCTGGTCTCAGACCCGAATTTGCATGTCCAGGGAGGAGCCGGTTTACACCGTATTATATATGGAATTAAGAGAAAGCATGAAATAATGTATCCCATTGCAATATGATATGCATAATCAATCAGGGTATCGCAAGACGATTAACCACATACCAAATTCGATGGACTTGGAACGAATATTACAAGTAAAACATGGTTACAGACATTTAAAATAATATCCTAAGTTAAGACTATCTAAAATCATTAAGGTTAGGTCACATAAACACACAATATATGTAAACAAGATAACATCACACTATTTAGGCATCGAATAATTACATATAATTACACGTTACATTCGAGAGAGATTTTTCCATTGTGTGTGTAAGGTAAGCTTGTGTGTGTGTGTGTACGAAGGGGGGAAGGTTGGTCGTTAGCATTCCAAAGGTATCTGGTCAAACTGGGGCCAGAGTGTTCATTAAACAGATAGGGATTTACAGCTCAAAAGAAAAAAAGAAACTTCTGTGCTAAGCCCAGGTTGATTCAGAAATCAGTTTGATACCGTCAGACATTACAAGAGTATGATGTGACTCGCACTGGCCAGCACTACACTCACAGTGTTCAGTTTTATGTATTGAAAGGTTAGATAAGATGCTTGCAGTGATGCACAGAAAGTAAACCAGAATGGATTCAGCAGTTTGAAGAAGAAGAAAGCTGCTTAACCGCTTAATCCCACCTGCAGTAAACAAGGCAGAGGTAGCTCAGCACATAAGGTTCTGCACTAATGATCCAAAGGCTGTGAGCTCAAATCCCAGGACTACTTGAGCAATGTTGTTATTGTTCTGTCAGTGACTGTTGGTTACAGTGTGGCTGGGATTGTTGGCACCAGTCGGACCTTATGAACACACAAAGCACTGCAAAAAAAAAGACATCTTAGCAAGTAAAAACATCTTGAACATAGTTACATTTGTCTAGTATTTCCTGTTATTATGTTAAGATTACAGTAAACCAAATATATACGATTATCAAACCCATTTCTAGACATTTTTCAATCTTTGAAAAAGTCTTGTTCTATTGGTAGAATTTTTTTAGTTTTGAATTTTTAGCAAAATTATCTGCCAATAGAATCCATTATTCCATCCATACATTTTCCCTACACCGTTTATCCTACACAGGGTCATGGGGAGCCTGGAGTCTGTCTCAGGGAACTCGGGGCATAAGGCGAGGGACACCCTGGACACGCACCCCGCACACACACTCACACACTACGGACAATTTGGAAATGTCAATCAGCCTACATTGCAGGTCTTTGGCTTGGGGGAGAAAACTGGAGTACCCTGAGGAAACCCCCAAAGCACAGGTAGAACATGCAGGGCGGAGGCGGGATGCCAATAGAATAAGAAAGTTTAAAGCTTGAAGTAATAAAAGCATCTGAAACAGGCTCTATAATATTATATATATCTATACTCTATTTGATTTATAGTAATTAAAGATGGCACAATACCACTTGTTGTATTCCGATAACAATACCGATAATGAAACACTGAGTGTTTCAACTACTACTAAGCTTTAAAATGTTTTTTTTTTTTTTTAATTGAAACACTACACTTACAAATACAGGAAACAATACACGTACATACTTTTTTAAAATTCAGTTAAACCCTTTCAAACAAAATTAACTTAACTTATAATATAATAAAATCCTAGCAAAAATACAATCAAGTCTCAATATGTAAACATTTCGGGTTCCAAAAAGCAAACCTTTTCCAAAAAAAGCGCTGTTTAATGTGACATTTTGTCATGTAAATATCGTAATCGGCATGGCCTACAAACATGGCCGCCACAGGCTACAACTCACAGCCTTCACAGACACTCTTACGTTCATGTTCACCCGACTACTGACCTGTCCTGCACTCACCTGGACTCAATCACTCACACAGTATTTAAATGCCCTCACTGCACATTCACTTCGCTCTGAGTATACGCTCTGAGCTCTTTATGTTCCAGTCGTTACCAAGCCATTGTATATTGCTACATTGTCTTTCTGGTTTTGATCCCTGTTCTTGTTTTCTGGTTATGCCCATAGTCTTGCTTGGTTCACGTTGTGTGTTGATCGCCTGACCTTAACTGCACTCAAGTTTCTCAAGTCTCAATCACTGAACAGTTGATAACTTCAATTTGATATGATAGACTTAAAGTTAAAACTCTAATGATGCTCAAACTCAAGTTCCATTTAACACACAGAGCACTGCTTGACTCTATAGTATACAGTTATAGAACAGAAATTATTTATAATCTCACTATCCAGTCTTACCCAGATGAGGATAGTTCCCTTTTGAGTCCGGTTCCTGTCAAGGTTTCTTTCATGTCAGGGAGATTTTCCTTGCCACTATCGACTCTAGCTTGCTCATTAGGGATAAACTGAAATTTTATATCTTTATTTCACTGATTTTTGCACTTTTTACACTATGGAAGTTTAAAACAAGAAATATATATTTTGATAAGACCTCAGACCTCAGTGGTCTGGTCTCATTCAGTGTGTGTGCAGTGTGCCTCTGCCTTGGATATCCGAATTTCTGTAAAGCTGCTTTGTGACACTGACTATTGTTAAAAGTGCCATATAAATAAAACTGAATTGAATTAATCCACCTAAAGGCATGTTTTTGGACAGTTCGAGGAAACCAAGAGAACCCAGAGGGAACCCACAGGGACACGGAAAGAACATGCAGAGAAACTACACCCAAACACATATAGGGTCCAAGTGAAATAATGCGAAGCTGTTTATTATCAATCACATAACCCATCATGTGATATCAGATAAAGATCCGAGGCAGTGTGATTTAGGTTAATGTTTAAAGGTTCAAAGTGCAGTAGGGGATCAGCTCAGGTCTTATCCACTGTTTATCTTCCAGCCCTAATGTAATTAGCACTGGTGTGCACTAAACAAAGTATGCGTGTTTGTGTGTGGGAGAGAGAGAGAGAGAGAGAGAGAGAAATAAACAGATACAAAGGGCCTACTGAGAACAGTTTGCTGCATAAACACAGTGTTTTGTGTAATGTCTAATGGCCGTATTCAGATTTGAGTTACATGCGCACAGTGATCTTAATCAGAGACATTGTTTATGACGAGGACTGAACTATTTATGGGACATTATTATTATGGGTCAGATTATGAAGTGAGCTGTAAGTGTAGCAGATAAGTCAGTTTATCCTTCAAACCACAAGCATGTTTTTGTTACAGGAGAAGCACACTGAATTAACCAAAACACTGTCATTATCTTATTAACTCAGCATCTCAAAATAGTAATTAAAAGCATTTATAAAATGAATAAAATGCAAAATAATAAGATATGCTGGAGCAAGTGTTATTTTATATAAGCTGCTGAATAATGATGTGATAATTACAACTAGGACGATGCATGCAGCAATTTATTAGCAATATTTATCGGCAAGACTGCTTTTAGATGTTTATTTTATTGCTTGTCATAGTCTTTTTGCATATGTGTATTTTTCCCCCCCGTTATTTTTCAGAAAATACTATTCCCGTCTTCAGTCTGCATTTTCTATCCCTGATGTATTTTTTTTCTAGCTTAAAGGCAAATGCTTGTGTTTAAGGGTGGTGGTCTAGACGCTTTTGAGTAGACGGCCTGACTTTTCTACACAAGAGAAATGTGGGAGGCATGAGCATGCATGTGTGTAACCTGAGAATGAATACAAGGAACTTTCACTATGTAAATATTGACATAACTTTTGGGCTGAAGTCGCTGTACTCTGAATGTCAATACATATGTCCATGCCAAAATGTAATTTGGTCATCCACTGTCCATCTCTCTCTCTCTCTCTCTCTCTCTCTCTCTCTCTCTCTCTCTCTCTCTGGCTTTAAGTGATTGCCACGATGCGGGACCTGAAGAAGAAGGATAAGTTGGTGCAGGCAGCAGGAGACGCTTTTGGAAACACTCTGACACTGCAAGCTCTGGATGTGTGCAGTGATGACTCAGTTAGGCAGTGCCTCAATGGGGTTAAAGACCGACACATCGACATCCTCAGTAAGTCTCACCTGTAATGACTGGCGTCAGCTATTGACTGCATGTCACTGGCTCTGCACTGCAGAGACCATAATGGAAGCCTGTGTCTCCTTTACACATTAACTTTAGCACACAGGCATGCAGACACTGACCTTGACCCAGTATTGGTAATCAGTCACAGTGCCATCCATCCTCTCCATCTCTCCCTGCAGTAAACAATGCAGGCGTGGGGCTGCTCGGCCCCGTGGAGAGCATCAGCCTGGACCAGATGAAGACGGTGTTCGAGACCAACTTTTTTGGCACCGTGCGCATGATTAAAGAGGTCATGCCTGACATGAAGAGACGCAGAGCAGGGCACATCATCGTCATGAGCAGCGTCATGGGCATGCAGGGTAAATTGGGTGATGTTCAAAACTACAGATCGTCTCAATTAGAGATATGGCATGGTACCACCTTTTCTTTTTGGGTACTGATACTGAAATCTTGAATATCGATACCCATTTGATCATTGTTTTCTTTAAAAACTAATAAAATGATTTTTAAACAGAAGCACTTAAAAATACATGAAAAAATACATAGCTAGAAACACGACTTATACGAAATGGCAGCAAAATGAATCCTAACATACAGTTAAGTACAGTTAAGTCTCTTTATACTGTATGTAAACATTTCAAATATTTTTGGATCAAATCCGTTCTATTTTCTCTGATATCTGGTCCACCATTTTTTGCTGGTATCAGACAGGTATCAGACCCTAGGCATTGGATCGGTGCCATCTCTAGTCTCAAAGCATTTTCCCAGACTTTATAGACTTCCTATGATGGAACCTTGAACTTTTAATATTTTAGAACATATGTTTGTGTCCGTCTGCACAGGCGTAGTGTTTAATGACGTCTACACGGCCTCCAAGTTTGCCATCGAGGGTTTCTGTGAAAGCTTGGCAGTCCAGCTGCTCAAGTTTAATGTCAAGTCTGTATACTGGCTCCTTACACTGCTACATAAGATCTAAATGCATTAGATAAAGTGATAAAGTGAGAACACCACTCTTCCCTGTCTTCTCTACCCACAGGTTGTCTCTGATCGAGCCTGGGCCCGTGCACACTGAGTTTGAGGCGAAGATGATGGAAGAAGTGGCCAAGATGGAGTTTCCGGGAGCAGACGCAGACACAGTGAGATACTTCAAGGACGTGTACATGCCGTCCTCCATCGATATCTTCGAGGCAATGGGGCAGACGCCAGACGACATAGCGAAAGTAAGCTGAGACCCCCTGGTGTGGTCTGGAGTGTTTGTTATTCATTGCCAAAACATAAACCACTAATTAATCTCCATAAAAGAAACAGGTTTAAACACATTTTGGAGAAGACTCTCTAGTTACCTTCTGACTAGATTAGATTAAATTTATTTTTTTCAAGCCTGCTTTCTGTTTTTCTGTTTCTACTGATGAAACATAATATTGAATCAAATTGTTATATTATATTATATTATATTATATTATATTATATTATATTATATTATATTATATTATGTTATTTCAATTGTTTAATATTACTAAATATTTCACAGAGGGTTTAGGCATGTACAGCCGTGGCCAAAAGTTTTGAGAATGACACAAATATTAATTTTCACAAAGTCTACTGCTTCAGTGTTTTAGATCTTTTTGTCAGATGTTACTGTTACTGAAGTATAATCACAAGCATTTCATAAGTGTCAATGGCTTTTATTGACAATTACGTCACCAAACTGTTCTTGGATGGTTGGGAGAAGTTGCTCTCTGAGGATGTTTTTGTACCATTCTTTATTCATGGCTGTGTTCTTAGGCAAAATTGTGAGTGAGCCCACTCCCTTGGCTGAGAAGCAACCCCACACATGAGTGGTCTCAGGATGCTTTACTGTTGGCATGACACAGGACTGATGGTAGCGCTCACCTTTTCTTTTCCGGACAAGCTTTTTTCCAGATGCCCCAAACAATCGGAAAGGGGATTCATCAGAGAAAATGACATTACCCCAGTCCTCAGCAGTCCAATCCCTGTACTTTTTGCAGAATAGCTGTCTGTCCCTGATGTTTTTCCTGGAGAGAAGTGGCTTCTTTGCTGCCCTTCTTGACACCAGGCCATCCTCCAAAAGTCTTCGCCTTACTGTGCGTGCAGACGCACTCACACCTGCCTGCTGCCATTCCTGAGCAAGCTCTGCACTGGTGGTGCCCCGATCCTGCATCTGAATCAACTTTAGGAGACGGTCCTGGCGCTTGCTGGACTTTCTCAGGTGCCCTGAAGCCTTCTTCACAACAGTTGAACCTCTCTCCTTGAAGGTTTTCATGATCCGATAAATGGTTGATTTAGGTGCAATATCCTTGCCTGTGAATCCCTTTTTGTGCAAAGCAATGATGGCTGCACGTGTTTCCTTGCCGGTAACCATAGTTAACAGAGGAAGAACAATAATTTCAAGCACCACCCTCCTTTTAAAGCTTCCAGTCTGTTATTCTAACTCAATCAGCATGACAGAGTGATCTCCAGCCTTGTCCTCGTTAACACTCTCACCTGTGTTAACCAGAGAATCACTGACATGATGTCAGCTGGTCCTTTTGTGGAAGGGCTGAAATGCAGTGGACATGTTTTTTTGGGATTAAGTTCATTTCATGGCAAAAAGGGACTTTGAAATTAATTGCAATTCATCTGATCACTCTTCATAACATTCTGGAGTATATGCAAATTTCCATCATAAAAACTGAGGCAGCAGAATTTGTAAAAATTAATATTTGTGTCATTCCCAAAACTTTGGCCATGGCTGTATTTCCAGTGTTCATTTTTATGTTTTGTAGTGTTGACATTTTTTAATATAAAAAAATATATAATTTAAGTACAACAACATTCATCTTAGTTTTTTATAAGAGTACTAACATACCCTTGGAGCAAAGTAAGTTTTAGGTACACTTTTTTACTAGTTTACACTTTGTACAGTAACAGTTTATTTTTGAGATACTAGCATTTTTCAGCACTGGTGGACCCAGGGGTCCTCTAGGGTAACACTACAGTAGATAAAAGCCATGATTAATGCCCTTTGGGTACTCTTACAATTGAGAAAATGTGATTAAATGCCCTCTAGGGTACCAGTATGTCTGAGAAATCATGATGAAGTGCCCTCTAGGGTGCCCCAAGTCTGGGAAACCATGATGAAGTGCCCTATAGGGTGCCCCTAAATTCGAGAAACCATGATGAAGTGCCCTCTATCATGTCCCATGTCTGAGAAACCATAATGAAGTGCCCTCTAGGGTGCCCCTATGTCCGAGAAACCATGATAAAGTACCCTCTAGGGTGCCCCATGTCTGACAAAACATGATGAAGTGTCCTCTAGTGTGCCCCATGTCCGAGAAACCTTGATGAAGTGCCCTCTAGGGTGCCCCATGTCTGAGAAAACATGATGAAGTGCCCTCTAGAGTGCCCCTACATCCAAAAAAGTATGATGAAGTGCCCTCTAGAGTGCCCCATGTCCGAGAAACCTTGATGAAGGGCCCTCTAGAGTGCCCCATGTCTGAGAAAACATAATAAAGTGCCCTCTAGGGTGTCCGAGAAACCATGATGAAATGCCCTTTAGGGTGCCCCATGTTCGAGAAACCATAATGAAGTTCAATTCAATTCAGTTTTATTTGTATAGCGCTTTTAACAATGGACATTGTCCCAAAGCAGCTTTACAGAAATATATAAATTCAGGATATAGATTTTAAATGCATGACTTTATCCCTAATGATCAAGTGCCCTCTAGGGTGTCCCATGTCTGAGAAAAGATGATTAAGTGTCCTCTAGGGTGCCCTGTAGGGTTCCCCTACATGTGAAGAAACATGATGACATGCCCTAATGGCTGTCCTCCCAGTGGAGAAAACAAGATGCAGTGCCCTATAAGCATCCCTAAATGTGAGAACATGAGATGAACAGCATCTAGACCACTACCTTTAAAGGGGTCATATTTTGCTTTTTAAACATTTTTAAAAGTTCGTTATTTTGTTTGTTGGGTGTAATAGAATAACCTGCTTTAATTTTCAAAAAACACATTACTTGTCACATACTGTACATTATTGCAGTACCTCTATTTCCAGGCTGCCTGAAACGCTCCGACCGAGCCCCTCCTTCCTAAAAGCCCAGAGTGCTCTGATTGGCCAGCTAACCCGTTGCGTTGTGATTGGCCAAAAACCTCAAGCGTGTGTCGGAAATGCTTGGAGGCTGAAGCCAACCCTTTGGGTTAGCTTCAGCCTCCAAGGCTTCTAAAGCAATTCTAAGCTCCTAAGCAACATGTCATCGGTTTTACCGTATCAGTTCGAGACAGAGTCATATTCAGAAAATGCGGATGATCAAGCAGAACCAACTTTGCAAACACAACTTGAGCAGAATGTTTCACAGTGGTAAGTTTTTACTTTGTAACTCTCTTACCTTTCAGATACCATGTAAATTCCGCCGGTGTTCTGCTGATTTGTGCTACCTTGTCAGATTTTGCCACCATAGCTCATGTCGATAGCAGAGTCTATCGATTCACGCTACCCTATTACATTTTATATAACCATAACCCTGACCCTAACCCTAACTCTAACCCTAACCCATCATAAATATATTATTGATATAACACATCTGAAAAAAAGGATTTAAGATATTGCTCACCATCAGCCGAAGTCTAGACCGCAAGGCTGCATAGATTTATGGCTGTGGTAATGCAGAAAAAAATGTGGGTACATGCACATACGCAGAACCACTGAGTAGCACATCTCGATGGGTAGCATGAATCGACAGAACACCGGCCCGCCGTCGCATTGTTAAATAGCAAAACTATGCTATGTACACAGCTGCTGTGTGTACGTAGGTACTCATGCGATATAACTTTGGAAAGCTAAGATTCTTGTGATTCGATTGATATAAACCGTTTCAAGATAGAATCATAACAGCAGCTACAATCAACATCTCTGTCAGACCACCAACATACAAACAAACACTTAAAAAACTGAGGCAACTTAGCAAACCTTAGCTAGCACGTTAGCAGAGGTCTACAACTGAGCCCTGGGCCACAACACAAAACTCCGCATTTGAACAGTCGATAGCAGATACGTCATAAAATAATCAAACAGGTAACAATCTTACAGGTTCTGATTCGGAAGCGCAAGATTGTCCGAGCAAAGTGGGAATCGCCCCACTTTTTCAGGAGTAGCCTTTGTGTGTAGCCTGCCTTGTACTCGCCCAGGTTCAGGAAGGTGTCCTCCGTAAAATGCGCTGTGCACAAGCACACAAAACACAAGTTTGGGGTTGTACTGCTCAGGAACAGCGTTATAAATAAGCAGTAACCACCGATTCCTAATTTCGTCCGTTTTCGGAAGGCCTTTGGGCGGGATTATGCTAATATTGCAAACAGTGACGTAGACGTTTGCTGAAGTAATATCTGGACTTCGAAGGAGGCGCTTTGGGCAGGTCTGGAGCAGTGTTCTCTGATAGATAGAATAAATCCCTTTGGAGGAGACTATGAGCTTTTTAACTTTGCAGATCTTAGACATGGACAAACAGATACATAACACACTAAAGGAGAAGGAAAACATTAAAAAGCATAATATGACTCCTTTAAACACAAGTGCTTGCCGTTTTTAAGCTAGAAATCAGGGCTAGAAAAAGCAGACTGAAGTTTTTTCCCCTTGTGGTCAAATATAATCCAATGTAACAAGAAACTACAAGAAACTGTTTAAAAATGAAAAATAAAAAAGACTATTGCAGTGTTATGCGAATGAGAAAATGGAAAGCATTGAAATAAACATCTAATAGGGGTTGTAGTTGTAATTATCAGATTTTAATTAACACAACTTCCCGTTTTTTTGTTTGTTTGTTTGTTTGTTTGTTTTTCTGTAGTGCACCAAGAAGGTGATCGAGTCGAGCAACCCTCGCTTCAGGAACCTCACTAACAGCCTTTACACCCCCATCGTAGCCATGAAGTACGCAGACGAGACGGGCGGCCTGTCGGTACACACCTTCTACAACCTGCTGTTTAACTTCGGCTCCCTAATGCACATCACCATGAACATCCTGAAGTGCCTGACCTGCAGCTGCCTGCGCAGACGCACCGTATCACCCGACTGAACACACACACACACACACACACACACACACACACACACACACACAAAAACAAACAAACAATGAACAGACTGATATGATACTGATATGAACACATTTGGATGCATTTGTGGATTTCAGTGTTTGTGACTCGATTTCCTGTTCCTGTTTTCTCTGTTCTGAGACTCGAGATTCAACTTATCAACTAACTTAAACATTTTTTTTTCCCTAAATAGTACTAAATGGTAGCAGAAGATGTTAAAGAGTTAAAGATGTTAAAGTAAATTATCGTGTTATTTATGAGGATTGGGAAATCGACAATAAAACAGTTTTTAAAGTCAGAAAGCCGAACACAAGTTAAGCAAGACCAGTCTAAAAAAATCACCTTGTAAAAGTAATCCTTGTAAGACTAAGTATTAATCTTAGTGCTTGTAATTAGCTGCTTTTATGCACTAATGATTTCAGTGAAGTCTATTGTGAAAGTCTGTTTGAGCTCGTCTGTTTTTTGTTTTTGTTTTTTTTGTATTTGATATTGTCTCATGTTTATGTGATATCTCCACCCTGGTTTGGAAATAATATATTTTTTATATTGAATCTGAATATTAAGAATATATTGTAGACTAAATGTGGTTTAATTTTGGAATAAAACCAGGCTGTGATCTAATCATACAGGTTGTATTTTTGCTAATACAAATACAAACACCACAACGGGGGGGGGGGGGGGGGGATTCTTGTAGAGAATCACAAGAGTAATGGGTCTGGTATAAATGTGTAGATTGAACAGTTATAAATATTGAAGGAATGATGTATTGTTCACGTACTATGTGAACGCATACTGTGCATGTGCATGTGTGTGTAGTACTGTATGTTGAACAGCAGAGAGCAGCAGAGCATTTTCTGGCAAGGAACACACTCGCACAGCTCGATATTTGCTCTGTGAAGGAATTTGAACTTCCCACATGAGAAACATTCCTTAGTCCAAAGTGCCCCAAGAACCAGGATACACACTGGATGCATTATTTGAGCATCACTGAACTGCACATTAATGACAAAAAGCTCTGGCGATGTGAACCCGACTCTTTAAGGACAAGAGTTGAATCATCTGAGCGCTTAGCAGGTCCCAGAGCGGGGTGTTCTGGTGTGTGTCGTGTCTCGGAGCATACAGGGGCCGTCATAAATTTCTCTCTGTTGTGGTCTCGAAGGGAGAAAAGGTTGTGCCTCTGAACATGTGCACACGACCGTGAAGAAAGAACATGAGATCTGTTCATTTCTACTCCTGTTGAGCTAAATATAGAGGATTAATGTGAATCAGATTTCCTTCAGCAACTACTGGTCTTTTATAGTAACTCAAAAACTGGATTTTATTATTATTATTATTATTATTATTATTATTATTATTATTATTATTATTATTATTATTATTATTATATTTAAGGTAAAACACTGCAGGTAGAAATGACAATTTTGGTCAATCCTTTTTCAGATTTCAGAATAATCCTATAAAATCTCTAACATATCCCATAATAAAACTATCAAAAAATTGCATTATCTGAAATCTTTAAGTCACTCGGCACAATCACACCATGTCAACTTCCTTTATAAACCTTATAAACCACACTAACTAGAGTGAAACGCATTACTCCACATTGTATTTTTAACGTTTAAAGTTTCTCATCAAAAAAGTTTTTTTCTATATTCGGAACCAAAAATTTCAATTTTTGAGAATCCTGAAATTGTACGCGTTTATTCCTATCCCTAACCAAAATGATATTACAGAAGAATTTACCAAAAAATTAATAATAGTTAGATTTATGGTCAATTTTATACTGACAAATGGCATAAAACATATTTAAAATAAGTGTGTAAATGTATGCATATACAGTATAATTATACAATGCCTAATTTGCATAAATTGTTTACTTTTTTGTAAAAATAAATAAATAAATAAATAAATTAAAAAAAAATAATAATTTTAAAAATCAGATTAAAGATTCTTATAAGTATATCTATTGTTTAAAAAAATTCAACCAAGTATCCACCTAATTCTCAAACATTTTGTGCTAAATAGTACCAATAACAATAGTAATAGTACTCCTTAACTCTAAGTTATTAACACAGGACTAAATTCATTTTAAATTCAGAAAAGTGTTACACGTTAGCTCAGTTATTTTGCCATTAAATATGCTTTAAACATGAACATGGATGACAAACTAGAAGGAAACCTTTAGCTGCTGAACGTGTCTTAAGTTAGCTAGCTTAGCTAATCTTGGCTTGTCTTCTGTTAAATAAATCTCAGAGTGTTTGATGATGCGAGCAAAGCCTTAGATGGTAAAAACAAAAACTGTTTGCTAGTTGGTAATTACACAGCTATCTAAGCTAGCTAATGTTAACAAGCAAAAGTTTGGTTGTCCCAATTTAGTTAGTTAGTCAGTTTAGTTAGGCATCTAGCTAATTAACAAAATTGTGGTTTTTACAGTAGACCTACATTTTGACAAGTTTGTCTCCTGTGAAATAAATGTGAGAGCATATGATGATGAAAGTAGAGACTTAGATACAGAAACCCCACAGTAACAATAGTTTGCTAGCTATTAACTAGCCAGTTAGCTATGTTAGCAAAATCTCTGCATATTTAATGATGAAAATATAGCCCCGGATATTGAAATCAGACAGGAAAAATAGCTAGCTAACTTAGCTAATGTTAGCAAGCAAAATTGTGGTATATAATGGTAGCAGATTTGGCTGCTGTTAAATAAATCTCAGAGTATATGATGATATAAGATAGAGCCTCAGATTGCTAGCTGTGAACTAGCCGGATATTAAACTTAGCCAATGTTAGCATGTAAAATGAGGTTATTATGGCACATTTTTGGCTGCTGTTAAATAAATGACTAAGAATATAACAAAAGAAATCGAAACATATATAATAAAGTTTCTAGTTATTAGCAGTTAATTAGCTCATTGGCTATTTTGGATGGCAGAAGGACATGGTTTTTTTAATTATGCATAATCATAAACTGGCAATTTTTAATAAGTTTAAAAGTGTATAGTTGTTCCTAGGGTCTTTTTGATCTTTTCTTGGGCGTTATATACATGATAAACAATGCGATATTCTACTTAGATTATTATTTAATGATGTAAAATGACATGTTTAGGGATTCTTTAATTACAGACCCTTTGAGAGCGACAGATCGTAACCGAAAAAGCGAGAGAGAGTGAATTATTAGTGTAAGTGCATGCATTGGGACAGCGCACACCCAGCCAATGATATGTTGATGGATATAAAGAGGTCATGGCCTAGTCCCCATCCAGGCCCTTTGCCCAGCCCCCTCTCGTCCCTCTCTCACCCCTGTCTTTGTGCCGAGTGAGAGAATGTGACCTGGTTCTCATCCCTGCGTTAATGACGAGGTCCACAGACAAACTCAGAGCGCCAGCTGCCTCATCCTCGGCCATCGTGGACAGACACGGAGAAGAAGCAAAACAAAAAGACACAACGAGAACACAACAGAAATCTCACTGGCCTTGGTTTTACCTTTAGTACACGGTATATGAAAAAATGACCCGTGCGCAGTAAAGGAATCTGTGGCGCAACAAGTGGATCTGCAGCCTGTCCATGCGTCTTCATCAGAGGCGACAGCTTCGTACAATGGGACAAAGGGTCCGTCAATCATAATCAAAAGGAAGAAGGACGGCAGTGTAGAAGGGGTTTTTGAAAAGAGGAGGGAGGACAGGGGGGTCTGTGTATGTCCTGCATCCATCGTCCTGATTTGGGACGACGGGGAGTGTGACTGCTTTGGGAAAAAGGACCCCTTTTACTAATTGAGCAAAGACAGGAGTTACAAATCTCATTAAACAAGACCATTATGTCTGTAGCGGCATTGTCCAATCACCCAATCACAAAAACAGCAGAGAGTTGATGACTTCAAGTCTGCGTGAAATTCAAATTGGTGTTTTAGAGTCTCTTGGCACAGTAGTCACAAATAAGTCAGTATATATATATATATATATATAGTACTGTGCAAAAGTTTTAGGCACCCTATTTTGTTTTCGTACAAACTTTGTTATAGATTTATTTTATGACTTCTACATTATCAAGTCAGTACAAAAAAAATTTTTGATTTCCAAACATTAGTTTTATAGCACAAAATTATATGTTACAGAAAAATGTTTGTATGTCATTAAAGAAAGCAGCATATTAGAGACCACTTTCCAGACAAAAAACACAATGAAGGCTGCTGGGTTTTGCTGCAAAAATTAGAAATATTGACATTTACTACTGTTTACTGCTCTTTACGGTATTTTTTTTTTTTTTTTAGAGAAACATTTAATTTCATTATTTTAAGGGTATCTTTGCTCTACAGCATTTCTTTGCATGTGCGTAAAACTTTTGCACAGTACTGTATATAACGACAAAAAGTGCATGACACCGAGCATGACAAAGTCGCAGTGGTCATATTGGCAGTGAGAAATCCTACGCGGTTCGACTTGGCGGGAGGAAAAAAAATTCAACAAAAAATTACAGGCAGACTCAGAGAATGAAGCATTTTCTTACAAGGTCTCACAGGGAAAAGAAAACTTGGGGAAAGAGAGCGAGAGAGTGCGGGCCTGAGGCGTTATCTTTGGCATGCTGCTTCTCGGACACATTCCTGGAGCGTCTGGTCAGCTTTGGTTCAGCCCCTCTGCAGTCTGCATTACACACACACACATGGGACAAGGGACAAAGAATGAAACAGAGCCAGGAAGTAAGAGAAAGGGACCAGGGAGACACAAATAGAAAGAGAGACACAGCAAAAGACAAGAAGAGAATGAGACGCAAAGAGAAAACAATGGAAACGTGAAGAAAAAGTAAAGACACGGAGGATCAGACACAGTCTGGACACAGGCACGTCACTATTAAAAGGAAGTTCCACCCTGAAACATGTTAAATATGTTTATAATGAAATAGATGTGACGTGTTTAGTGATTCTGTTGCTAGTTTGATACTTGGTGCTGTATTTTTCATTATTCCTGTGAGAGGTTAGCGGTTGTGCATCATACTGATGACACAGGAACTGAAGGAAGTTTAAACCAAAAAAAGGCAACTCAGAATTGTGCACAATTAAAGATCACATATTGATTATAAATACTTATATGCAAGGTATGATCTTGTTAGCTTAGTGGTTAGCACGTTTGCCTCGTACCTCCAAGGTTGGAGGTTTTAATCTTGCCTCTGCACAAATATCATCTTTTAATGAGCATCGCATTGAGCACTCTCACTATCAATCAAAATAATATTGCATTTATGATGGGGTTTTTTTTAGGAAATAGAGCTGTGATGGGTTGGATGTTTGTGGCCCACAGAGATCAGAGTTTGTCCCGTGAGCAGATATTGTATTGAAGCAGCAAAATATTCACCAAATATTACAGAAAAATTGAAAAGGTAAGCAAATGACTAAAATAAGTCAACAGATTGAGAGCAAGTCCTGCTATGACGTGTCTGTTAAACAGACAAAAGGCACAGATGTGCTTACGTTTTTTGTTTTTTTTTTTCCCTGCTGGAATTGTTTCCACAGCAAAACACAAATTGGATAGTGAAAAAGAGAACTAGATCCCTGTCTTGTCCTCCACCTGTTCCACTGACTGGTAAACTGATTAAAAGATTCAATCTCATATCCTGCAATTAACCTGCTCAGAGTTCAGACTGGCAGCTGATTGTGTGTGAGGAACCTGAGAGGCTTTTCTCGCCTGGCTGGACAGAAACGTGATCTGTTTCTACTAAAGCCAGGGAACGAGGAGAGGCCTGGAGCTCCCGCACGTCAGAGGAGCTGTTCTGCTCAATCGTGCCATGAAAACACAAGGGAGGAGAGAAGATTAAGGTGTCGGAAAACCGAAACTGCCGTAATGTCCTGGGCTTAGGGTGTGTGTATGGATAATAGAGCAGAGCAAAGGGCGAAAGAGCTTCGGCTGTATTATGTCTCTGCCTGTCTGCTTTTCATTTCTCTCTTTTTCTCGCTTGACCTAAAAAGCTTTATTGTCAGAACTGTTTACATGCAATATTGCTTTGTCATACTAGTCAGAATAATGTTCTTCTCCCAGTCTTGTTCTCCTAAACACCTGCTCAGGGATCAGGACTTAACCCTGTTTTTTAAATATTTGTTCTTATTCCCCACCACACACACTTTTCTCTTCCTCCTCACGATGCCATAAAAGTACATAATGAGCATCTACATCATGGAAATGTGTTTACACGCACAGCAATAATCTGATCCGTATCTGATTTCAGCAGCTACCTGATTATTTAAGTGTTCATGTTAGAAGCATGTACTGTAGGGGAGTAATGTAAGGACAGTATCTCTATTTTCTCTGTATCTGTATCTATTTAGTGCCCCAAATATTTGTATCAGTATCAGTATTCGGATTTGAACCTGAAGTGGGCGTGGACTAGACCGGAAGGTGTAGGAGGTCTGAACACTGGAAAACACACACACACACACACAGGCACACAATGGTTATAATAAGAAATGGGAATTTTCAGAACATACTATATGGCCAAAAGTATGTGGACACCTGACCATCACACCCATATGTGGTTCTTCCCCAAACTTTTGCCGCAAAGGATGTCTTTGTATGCTGTAGCATTACAACTGGTCTTCATTGGAACTTAGAGGCCCAAATCTGTTCCAGCATGACAAAGCGAGCTCCATGAAGACACGGTTTGTTAAGGTTGGAGTGGAAGAACTCGAGCTTCCTGCCCAGAGCCCTGACCTCAACCACACTGAACACCATTGGGATGAACTGGAACTCCGACTGCACCCCAGGCCTCCTCACCTAACATCAGTGCCTGACCTCACTAATGCTCTTGTAGCTGAATGAACACAAATCCCCACAGTCACGCTCTAAAATCTAGTGGAAAGCCTTCCCTGACGACTGGAGGTTATTATAACAGCAACGGGGGACTAAGTCTAGAATGGGATGCTCAACAAGCAGATCTGAGTGTTATGGTCAGGTGTCCACAAACTTTTGGCCATATAGTGTATCTTTCTGTATCTTTCTGAACTTCTGTACATTTCCTCAGCGTCAGCTACATCATTCGGGTTCATAATTGGTTTTAACCAGATGACCAGTGGAACTTTCTGGAAAGCTTTCTATTTAGTGTGAGTGAGTTTGAAAGCTTTCAAGGAGCTGTTGTTTATACATGACAACAGCCAACATTGTCAACTAAAATAAATAAAGTTAATATTTTATAAGATTTACTTCAGTTTTTGGGTTTGTTACAATATATGAAAATATTGTTTTTGGAGACCCCAGCAGAGACATGCTACCCTGTTCACAGTGTGCGGTCTGCTTGGGCAATGTGGAGCTATATTTATTTTGTGAATTTCAGCCCAGTATGTATAGAATATTTTGGAGCTCAGTGAATAGTAGTTTGGAGCCTGATGATAGACAAAAAAAAAAAAATAGTGGTCTCCTATTCATCTCTGTTTTTGCAACTGTGTAGAACACGTTATCTCTTTAATTTGTATTCGGTTAAATCTCTAATACGCAGTGAGCTGTTGTCTTTTAGATAATTATTCATCGCACGTTTTTTTTTTTTCCAGGATCCTTTCTTTTTGTTGATTGGTCGAGTCTTCATGACTCATCTTTATGTGAGTCCCCTTACTTTCTTGTCTGAGTGGCTACAATCATGTTTATGAGTGTGTATCCTTCCAGGCTGCTCTGTGGAAGCTCATGGCTCTGTTTGTATAACTTAGAGCTCATTCAGAAGTCCTGTGACATCTCCAGAGTCCCGGGCGACAGTCCAACTCTTTTACGAAAGCATGAGTGAGCCAGGATTCTTGTTCTCTCTCTCGCTCTCTGTCTATTTCTCTCTCTTTACCAGGCTGTTTCAGAGGTCGTGACCTCTCCTCGCCGTGCCAGCAGACTGCTCCAAGGCCATGCCGCTCACATCATTGTTTATTCAGCTTGAGAGCATCGCTACTTGGCAAGGGGATGAATAAGTTATTCAAATTTCAGATATGAACCGCGTTTAAAAAAGGACACACACATCAGTTCACGGAAATCTATCCAAATCGGGATATTTCTGTTATATGTTATTTCTCTTTCACAATTACACATCGTGAGCAACTATCGTTGCTGGTCGCGTCCAAATAAAAGCCGCCTCCACTTGGCCTTTCCCAGTCAGAACACAAACACGCCTCTGTGATTTGGCAGACACACACGGTACATAATCTCATCATCAAATCTCCTCAGTACGCTACTGTTTTTCACCTTCTATTCCCCTCCCCTTTTTTGCTCCTTGTCCTCTTGAACAAACACATACACACCCAAACCCACGCACACATTTCACCATGTTTCCTTTTCCACTCCATTCACTACCTTTTTTTTTTTTTTTTTTGGATGTTTTTCTTCCTTGATCTTCCTTCAGCACACAAACACACGTTCAAACATCACACTCACATCTCTCATCACAACTTTTCCTCTCCTCTCGTAACACCACCCGACAAGGCTGCCTGCCTCCTCTTGCAACTCATTTTCTCACACACACACAGACACACACACACACTCCTCTAAGAACACCCACACACTCAGCATCATTGCCACACTTCCTCCATTTTTTTTTTTACTTATTTTTTTTTTTTTTATCTGTTATCCTCCTCATATCCCTCGTATGCCTTTCTGTGTCCTTTATTTATCTCGTATTATAGTATTGAGTCAAAATGAATGGACTGGTTGTATTGTAGGAGTCGTTTTAACTAAACTGAACATTATTCATTACTGAGCCTTAATATGCAACTTCCTTAAAAGGATAGTTTGACCAAAAATAAAATTGAAACCATTTTGCTGAAAGTCCAAAAACAGTCGACATGTTTGGTGTCAAAGGTTAGCTTTTTTTTTTTAGTTTTCCATTTAAGCTAGGAGGCTACAAATAATCTATGATCCCATCCACACAAATATTGTTTGAAACAGAGTTATTGCACTTCTATTTCTATTTTTAAATAATCCTGTCCACATGAACAGCATGTTCAAAAATATCTCCATCCACAAGAAAAAGCAAAAACATACCAGCAGAACGATAGTATCTTAAAAACCGTTATGTCAAATGACGAAAGAAAAACATTAAAAGAATGCATACTGAGCAGGAGAAAAGGCTAAATTCGGAAAAAACATCAACATTGCCAACATTTCTAAAGTGGAAAATGATAAAAACAAGGATTAAGAGGTCTGGAACTGGCGATAAGGTGGAACTGCTTAAGCTTAGACTTGAATGACACAAAGTGTTCACTCTGGTCTTGTCCAAAATTCCAAAGATGTACATTTTTTTGCCATTCAGACAAAAACTGTGAACATAGCTGTGATGCAAAATACAATTTTCATGTGGAGGAGAGGCTAAAAAATCATACATCCATTTTCCATACCGCTTATCCTACACGGGGTCGCGGGGAACCTGGAGCCTATCCCAGGGAACTCGGGGGACACCCTGGACCGGGTGCCAACCCATCACAGGGCACAATCACACACACATTCACACATCCAATTCACACACTACAGACAATTTGGAAATGCCAATCAGCCTACAATGCATGTCTTTGGACTGGGGGAGGAAACCAGAGTACGCGGAGGAAACCCCCGAAGCATGGGGAGAACATGCAAACTCCACGTGCATAGGGTGGAGGCTGGATTCAAACTCCCAACTCTGGAGGTGCGAGGCAAACATGCCATGTTCGAATGAACTCACAAGTGGGAAGTCAGAACTCGGAATCATTTTCATTTTCGACCTACAAAGTGGGAAAATAAACATGGACAGCTTTATCTTTTGTTAGCAGCTAACTGTGTCTAGCCAGCTAACTGTGATGAGTGATGTAATAATAATAATTCCTTCGATTTATATAGCGCTTTACATTGAAAATGGTCCTCAGACCAACGCCAGCGTGTAGCATCCACCCGGAAGACGCGACGGCAGCCATAGTGCACCAGAACACCCACCAGCTATTAGTGGAGAGGAGAGGAGGGTGATGTAGCCAATTCAGGGATGGATATTATTAGGGGGTCATGATAGATAAGGGCCAAAGGGGGAATTTCACCAGGGTAATACCCTTACTCTTTTACGAGAAGTGTCCTGGGATTTTTAATGACCACAGAGAGTCAGGACCTGGGTTTAACCTCTCATCCGAAAGACAGTGCTGTTTTTACGGTATAATGTCCCGTTCCCTATACTGGGGCATTTGGACCCACACAGACCACAGGATGAGCACCTCCTGCTGACCTCCATTATACCACTTCCAGCAGCAAGTTTTCCCCAGGAGGTCTCCCATCCAGGTAGTGGCCAGGCTCAACCATGCTTAGCCTCAGAGGGAAACTAGGCGAGAGCTGCAGGGTGATATGGCTCTGACAAAACGATAGTTTGACCAAAAAATAATATCGAAACCATTTTTCTGTAAGTCCAAAAACAGTCAAGACATTTTTGGTGTCAAAGTACTGTACTGTATATTTACCTCGTCAAAACAGTGAACTGTAAAGTGTTGAACTGTAAGGCGTTGCAGATTTAGCAACCTAACATGCCTGTATGTTGATTGATCTAAAGCAAATCCTTGTATATACAGTATAACTCATTAAAAAGTGAAGAAGTGCTGCTGTGTTTACTGTTGAGGCTGTGAGCAGCCATGTTGATTTGACATCACGTGCTGGCCTTTCCGATTTGAGGGGGCATTTTCTTTGTTTTTTCCTAGTCAGAGGTGAGAAATTCCGGAATATTTTTCCGTTCCTTGGATGGAAACTTATTTATTTAAAAATGTCATTCATGAGCCATGCATTAATATACAGCACACTCACAAAAACAATTCATTGGGAAATCTTAGTTAGGACTGAAAACAGATGTTCATTCTAATTAATAAATCATCATTAAATTAAAAATCAGTAATAAATGACTTGGTAGTGTTGCTGCTTCACAACTCCAGGGTCTCTGGTCCGATCCTCGTAGTGTCAGTGAGAATTTTGTGTTTGTGTGGGTTTCTACCGAGTTCTCGGGTTTCCTCCCACTCTCTAAAACATGCTGTTATCTTAAATTGATCCAGAGTTCATTGTCTCCAGATCCATCAGGATAAAGTGATTACTGAAAATAAATGAAAGCATGACTAATAATTACAGACATCAGAATGTAAAAAAGGTCTGGATTTCGGATAACCTTCATAAAGATGTTTCCCCTCTCCATGAGCTCGACCTCTTCTGCAACAGTGCTTCTTAGAGATGAGTGGTGTCGGGTGTTACTCTGTGCCTCAGGCTGAATTTAAACCTTCCTGGAGAGCACTGAGTACACAGGAGGCGGGATTGCTCTTTAGGGAACAGGGCCGTGCTGTCCCAAGAGGTCACTTCCTGCTCTCGTTAAAGCACAACGTGAAACCTCAGCCATCAGGAAAATAAAGCCTAACCAACAAAGGAATGGAAAATCTGGATCACATGTACTGACACACAAGCACATCTGTGCGTATTAATGAGCGGGTGACTGTGTGACTGAGAGTGTGTGTTTCTGAATCCGAACGTGGACTCGTCATTGTTTGACAGGAGCCAGAGTGTTTCCCTGGTGGTGGGCGGTACCCTCGGCCCAGGAGGGTCACCGTCGCCTCGGGCAGCGTGCACGACCCCTCTCATGTGAACACCCACTTTTCTGGGCCCGAGCCAGGAAAGAATAGAGCTGTGTGTTTGGGATTCGGTGGGAAAAGTGTCTTACGGAATGTGACTTTTTGCGAAAGGCGTGGGGAGGGGAGTCCTGGCATGACTGTTCTTGTCTCTGTCTCAGCAGAAACATTCAGCTCCTGAGGCTACAGGACAAGAACAGTGGGATCATGGGGTCAAGACTGGCCATGGCCGCACTCTCCAGTTCACAAAACTAAATCGCTGATATGAAGGACACTGTACAACACCTTCATTTCCCAGATACACAACCTTCTCTCTGTGCCACCACACTAACATTTCAACAACAGCGTCTTTCTGCCCCGCTGCTCCAGTGCTGGGAAACTGACCCTTCACCGTGTTTACGAGATGAGTCCTTATGCACGGCCCACTCTTGTGGTCCACCAAAATTTCTGATTCTTGCGAGTTGTGAACAGCACCCACTGAAGTTGCTGACTACTTGCTTAGCGATTTACCAACACTACATAATTTATCCCCTTACCAGTGTCATTCTGTCAATAGACAATGTGCCATGACATTGTTTGTATAAAAGACATCCTAGCTGGCTAAATAGTTAGTCTCCATTACTAGCTAGCTTTTTGCCATTCCTTATTTCCCAACTGCTTAGTGAGAAAGCTCTCCTGGCTTGAACCACTTGAAAACATATATATGTTTATCATCTATTCATGTATAAGTTTCATTTGAAGTAAAGAACCAATAAGTAAGGAATAAAACACAACAGGGCATGATGCTATAGGAAAACAATCAACAATTACTGTAGGTGGTGTGATACTTATTGTTATTTTCCAATAACAGCAGTTTTATTCCTCTTATACTCCGGCAATTTACAATTATAATATTTTTTTTTTCTTAATGAACATCAAGTCGTACTTTTTAGCCATTAATAGGTACATTTCATTTTGTGGAACATCCGCAAGACAGGTTAGTTCCTGTGACTACATTAGACGAAAACAGTCGTTCCATCACCAGTCTGCCAGTGGAGACTCCTTCCTGAAATGTTATTTTCTTTGTTACATAACAACATACTTTGAATCGCTTTATTATTCGTCTTAGGTTATGTGAAACGTCTGCCTGTGAAAGAGTTGTTGCTATGGAAACGATAACGTGTTATTGTTGCTGTTGCTGTTGCTGTTAATGACCGATCAGATTGGCGAATTCAACAGGGCTGTGGTATAATGCGCATTTCCACAGTTATAGAATGTCAGTATGTTATTACGACTATTACATAATGTAACCAAAGAAACACAAACTGCACAATGGATAAAATGTTTCGGAGTGCGGCAAAATCATAGCTGAGTTGTCTTGTTCTTCATTCTTTTTATTTTGCTTCCTGAGGTTAACACTAATTATAACTCAGCTCTACGTGCACACGGCTTTTCCGACTCTCCATTTATTTAAAGAAAAAAAGTGTCACAGGAACTTCCTCCTTTTCCAGCGGTGCTACGCCTCCTCAAAAATAAAACAAGCTTTAGTAATCGAATATCAGTATTACTCACAGCAGTCATCTGTCACTCTCCATTAGGAAAAGCATTATATTTTTAGTTTTTTTCATTTCAGAAGCAGCACTCTCTCAGAGGCCATAGCAAAAAATAAATAAATAAATAAAACAAAAACCAGAAAACCTCACCTGGGGTGCCAGGACACATTATTATATGTCAGGAATCAGATACTAATTTATATCACATCCTGGGTGTGTTGTCGTTGTCGCTCTGGTTTGTCGGCCTCGTTTTTGGCAGCGTTTGAGGAGGATTAGTCATCGGGTGATGGGTGAGGTTTCAACCACTTTTCCACCATAGGAATGTTTAGGAACCAAGCAACTTATTGAACTTTAAGAATTTAGTAGCTTTAGGTATTTTTTTCCACTGAAGGAACCAGGTCTGATTTATTTCCTGAACTATCATTCCAGAAATATAATTGGCTGGGGTTCCCATCACTTTATTACAGTATTGACATCCAAAACCTTTTTAGAAACACAAGAAGGATTTCACAATGTGTCCACAACAGGAACCTTGTGTAAGAATGTGTTCACAACAAGAAGGACTTCACAATTTCCACTGGAGGAACCAGACCTTATTTAGTTCCTGAATCATAG
Source organism: Cranoglanis bouderius (assembly GCA_023630585.1). NCBI lineage: Eukaryota > Metazoa > Chordata > Actinopteri > Siluriformes > Cranoglanididae > Cranoglanis > Cranoglanis bouderius. Next base: position 4,995,479 of record CM042551.1, on the reverse strand, counting down.
TTCCAGAAATCTCATTGCTTGACGGCTGAGGTTTCAGCCATTTTAGCATTCATGGCTACTTCTTCGGTATAGGGATATGTTCAAGGAAGGAACGTTTTCAAAACCCCACAAAAGATTTCAGGGACCCAATAATGTTAGGTATGTTTCCAATGGAGATGTCTGACCCTTCATTCCTGAGCCATAATTCCAGAAACCTCATTGGCTGAGGTTCCTTACATTTTAGTATTCCACCAATTTGGTGTAGGAGTGTGTTCACAACAGGAATCTTTTCAGAAACCCAGGATGGATTTCAGGGAGTCGGGAACTTTAGGTGTCTTTTCACTGGAGAAAGTAGCTTTTAAAATCACCTCTTGGTAACCAAAGAGGAGCTTTTAAAATGATGGTAAAGCTTGAGTCTGACTAATCAGTAACATTCAATATTGTAAATACCCTGCAGAAATAGATTCTGTCCCACACAAAAGTAGCCCTGGACAAGGAACTAAAAAGGTTCTTTGAGCTAAACGTTACCTTGGTTCCGCACCTAAAAAAAAAAGTTCCTGAAAAACAGACCTTCTGATAAAACAACTGAATGCAGGCTTTTAATATGGTGGTTGTGAAACTTGTTTTCGAGCAATCAACACCATTCAGTACTGCAAGCTCTACTGCAATACTTCCTGGTCCGCCAGAAATATATACTGACTTGGATTCAGAAGCTAAAATCAGCCCTGGTTCCTTTGGTGCAAACGCACCTAAATTTCTTGGGGTTCTGAAAAGATTTCTGTGGTGAAAATGATCTTATATTGAAATGACTGATGAGTAAGTGATATCACCTGATTAGTAATCCTCCCTAAATCCTGAAATGTGACAGATAAAACAGAGCGACAATGACAACACGCCCAGGATGTGATGTAAAGTAGTCTCTGATTCCTGGCATATAATAATGTATCATGGCGCCTCAGGCGAGTTTTTCTGTTGTTCTTCATGCAGCATTCTTCTCTAAGAGAGCACCGCTTCTCCAAAACATGATGCTTTGCCTAAAGGACAGTGACAGGTGACCATTGTGAGGAATATTAGTATTGGATTTCTTCTCTGGGCCACAGGAATGCACTCATGTGCACTCTTTGCCTGAAATAACACCGAAAGGGTGTGTAACGTGTGCCAGCTCCTGCGTTTTTAGCATGAAACAGAAAAATATGGCTTTGTTTAAAGAGACACATAGTTTCTGCTTTTTCTCAGGATATTGTTTGGAAATGTTTGGGATCGTATCTTGAATTCTCTCTCCACCCCTCTGTCTTGCTCATTTTTTTTTTTTTTTTAAAGTTGCAAGTCCTCACAGGAAAATAATAAACAGATGAGTGGGATGGGAACGGATTCCGTGCGTCAGCAACGTAGCAGAGACACCACGCTGATTCCCAGGCTTTCTGAAGGCAAGCTGATGCTTGATGGCACAGAGAACCAGAAAAACTGGTCAGGGCTTTACCGTTAGCTGTCACTCTCACATAAATACACACGCCGTACACCACAGGCAAGCACATGACACATACAAGTCCCTGCAGACTCTTCAGCGCCTGGCACAATCATCACTCATCAGCCTTGATGGGCTCTGAGGTTAAAAAAAAAAAAGCCCTGAAACATGGGAGTCTGGATGTTCACACACATAATACTGGGCACACACACACACACATAATGCGAGCTGTGGTTGTGAAATACTGTGGTCCTGTTGCACAAAGCTACTTGTGGATGGCGCTCTAGTCCACGGGACATTACTCTTGCTGTGTTGCTTTGACATGCTCTGGTACTGTTGAGCAATTTTTATATATGGAGGCTCTCGCTAAGCCAAGAAGGACTGCAAGAGAGCACTTTTAGATCAGATCAGATCCATATATCTCAGGGGTGGACAGGAACCAAGAAAAAAAATACTGTAGCCGAGCTGATCATTATATGAAAAAAAACTGGCGTTAATTCAGCAACTCTACTTTTCTTTTTGTAGCAGATCTTCTGTTGTGGTTTAGAAACATGCATTTATGTAAAATATTCAGCTGAAGGCAGTTCATTGGATCAGTGACAGGGCTAGAGACCTTAGCCTTGTAAATCTTTCATTTAATCGAACCTTTCGGGTCTGATTAGCAAACCAACGACATTGTTTCTCGTTTATGTGTTTATTCTCTCCACATCAAATTCAAAGCAGTCATCCAATCAGAGTCCGTATGGCTAGTCACAAGCAATAACATGAAGCGTCGCTATGAAACAAAACATAACCACTTCAAATTGTCTTATTTATAACTAATGGTTAATTTAAAAAATGTACCTGTTGCCGCCATTCAGTCATGTTGGTTGCTTTGTAAGCAAGGAATTTATGTAACTGGACCTTCACGAATTTTACTTGTATCCCCCTGATCTATCAGATTGCTCTGTTTTTCACCCTCAGGCACAATCACGTCAAGTCCGAACCCACACAAAGAGTGACCTGACACACTCATACAAAAGCCTGTACCACTCTCTAGTCCTGCCTGGCCCTCTCTCACAAGTCATACCCCGATCTCCTATAGTTCAGCAGACTGACAGCTCTTTCTGTGTGCCAGCATCCCTTTTCCTCCAAAGGTCCCTCAGGCCAGGAACATGGGATTAGTTAAACTGGCGAGTAAGCTCAACAGTCAAACAAGTTCCTCGCTTGGCACTCTTCTGCAGCCTTTTTGACACCACAAGGCTCTGACTTGGCAGCAGCGAGCATACGGAGCAATTAAGTCGACTCTCTAACGGTTGCCGGAGTCCATGACGCAAAGCCCCGGCCTGAATGAATCACGGGGAATGATTCAGAGATCTCACACTGAGGCAGAAAACGAGCCAACAGAGAAACAGAGAACGCACTTTACTCCTGAGTGCTGATGTATGTCTTGTGGTTTTCATTCAACTAAAGACTAAGGCACTTTATTTGAAAAGTACTAACTTGGGTCTGCATTTACAAAAAAAAAAGATTAATACGTATAATTTTTTTAGAAAGCAATGCAGGGGGATTTATCTAATGCTTATTTCTGAAATTGTGAGTATGTAACTGGCTTTATATGAAGGAAGAACTATTATCAGTAACCCTTTTTTTAAAGGGTACTTCCATTTTTTTTTTTTATTACGTTTTCATTCACCTTCATAAGCATTGTATAAATCATGTGGCAAGCAATATTTCATTTTATCAAAATTTACTACACTGCATATACTTAGTAATATATTGTTGAAATATGGGTACCGTATTGTACTATTTATATTGTTTATATGTCTATGCATGGCCATTGTTACATGTTTATACTGTACAGCTGGTACAGGTATATTGATATTTTGTATACTGTACATATGTGATATGTATAAGGGCAATATGTACATAGTGACTGTACATAGTTGTTCATATTTACATTATATAGGTTGCTCTTGTGTTTATATATATATATATATATTTATATATGTATCCACTGTATTCTTTATATACCCCTGTATTTTTTCTCCTTACTGTCTCTATTTTTCTTTACCTGTCTTACTGCTGCTGTGACACCCAAATTTCTCTATCTGGGGATTAATAAAGTATTATCTTATCTTATCTTATCTTATCTTAACTTATATAGAAGATTTATGTAAGGCTTATGTTAAAACATGAGGTGATTGAGGTTATATGCAGTATGTGACGTTGTTCTTACAAAAAAAACAAAAAAACAAAGAGACCTCAATTATCATCATGTTTACACAGTTATGGTAAAGTGTTACTGTAGTGTAATTTTATTATCCTTAACCTATTTATTTAGATGAACCTTTTAAGTAGCATTGTAGAAGATTAAGAACATTCATGCTTCCTATACCACAGCACTGCCGAATTCTCCATTCTGATTAGTCAGAAGGTGTTGATTTATTTTCTGGCTTTAATTCGAATCAAAGGTCAATTCAAACGCATCATCGTTTCTATGGAAACAATGTACACATGGTGGACGCGCTACACAAATACATTTTTTTTTTAATGTAATTGTTGATATGGTGACGTCTTCTACAAGGAGACATTTATTTAACATTTTTGGAAGGAGTCTCCAGTGTCAGTGCTTTGTAACAGATAGAGATAAAGGTGTAACTTTAAGGTTTCCGACACGGGACAGTCTTCAGGACAGAGGAATTTGTACTTAGAGGTTCCTCTGTAGCATGGCAAGCTGTACAGTTTCACTGTAACATGATGAGAGAGAGAGAAAGAAAAAAAAATAGAGGCTGGTGAAGGAACCTATAAACCTTGTTTATAGCAGCTAGAATGCAAGTGATAACAGGTACTAACTTGTTTTGCAGACACTAAATGCAACTACAAATAGATATAAAGTATGTCATTAATTAATAGAAATTGTTGGCAAATTGCTATGCTATAAGAGGACTTAAACACATCAGGATATGCTGTAATAGGAAAATAATCAGCTTCAGTAAGTCCGGGTGGTATAAAAGCTAGTTATAAGTGTTTTATTCTTCATATAACAGTGTTATGAATGTAAAATTACAACAACAACAAAACTTGGGTGAGTACTTCATAAAAGATGAATGAATTGATTGTTGATTTCTGTCATTTTTAATCCTAATCCTTATCTTGAAAATTTGGAAATAGTTTGTCTTTAGTTCAATAGTCAATGTCTTTAATATAGCATTGACCTGTAATTATACCTTTTAAGAAGTGTATTTCTTTTTATTTATTTATTTATTTTAAAAACTCATATAGTGACTGGAATTAAATGTTCCTTAAAACTAAATTAACTGAAATCTGGCTTATTTAAGTACCCCATATACAGTATCACCTGAATGAGTCCTCAGTGGGCTCAAATTAAAATACGAATCAATTGTGCATTTATAACAGTGTTATAAATCATTAATGCACTGTACATCTATAACTTCATTTAAGAAGACCACATACTACTGTGCAAAAATCTTCTCCAAAAATATTTAGAAAACTTACCAGCCACTTTTCTCCTAGAAATGGATGAAATGAACTGATGCATTTTTTTTAAAAAAAAGCAAAGGGTTTGCCATGACAAATATCGACTTAGTTTAGTTTATTGCAGTTTACTGCCTATTATAGTAGCTTTTCATGTTTCTTTGCTTAACAGCATTTCTTTACATGTACCCAAGACTTTTCACAGTACTGCACAGTATGTCGGCTGAATAAATAAGAATGGAATGGACACAAAAAATGTCTCAAAAGAGCAATCATACTGAAACAATTCCCATATAAACAGTTTAAAATCTGATAATGAGATTACTTGTGCTGGTTTTAGATGTTTCTGTAAGTCATATGTCCATGATGACGAGGTGCTATCTTACCAAATTCAGATCTCAGTGACGGAAAGTCAAAATAAATATGACTATAAGGACGTAGATTGCATGTCAGGCTTTTTGTTTACAACACTGCAGATAGAGAGAGAGGAAGTTGACCAAGAATTACATAAATACGGCTGCAGGACAGCAGGTAGGCCATGCTGGCACCCACACTCTCTGTTTACGCAACTTTGCGCTTGTAATCCGGGCAGAATGTGGTTTCGCGTTGTCCTGCTGGAAATTGCTGGGACGTCCCTGGAAAAGACGTCGTCTGGATGGCAGCAGATGTGGCTCCAAAATGTGTACATATCTTTCTGCATTAATGATGCCCTCACAGATGTGCAAGATACCCATGCCATGGGCATGGACACACCCCCATACCACGACAGACGCTGGCTTTTGGACCTGACGCTGACAACGGCATGGATGGTCCTTTTCCTCTTTGGCCCGGAGAACACGACAGCTGTTTTGTCCAAAAATTATTTGAAATGTCGACTTGTCAGACCACAAAACACCATTCCACTGTGCAGATGAGACCGAGCCCAGAGAATTTGGCGGCGTTTCTGGACAGTGTTGATGTATGGCTTCTGCTTTGCATAGTAAAGCCTTAACTTGCATCTATGGATGCAGCGGCGAATGGTGTCGACTGACAAAGGTTTACCAAAGTATTCCCGAGCCCATGTCAGGATATACATTACAGACTCATGATGGTTTTTAAGACAGTGACGTCTGAGGGATCGGAGATCACACGCATTCAGAAGTGGTTTTCGGCCTCGCCCTTTACGCACCAAGATTTGACCGGATTTCTTGAATCTTTTAATTATATTGTGCACTGTAGAAGGTGAAATACCCAAAATCCTACCGATTTCTCTTTGGGGAATGTTGTTCTCAAAGGGTTGGACTATTCTGTTGGCATACTGGCGAGGCTCGAACCGTCCTTGCTCTTGAAGGACTAGTCCTTTTTTGGATTCTCCTTATATACTATGATTAGATGATGTCTCACCTGTTTCACATCACTTTCTTATTTCAACTTGTCACATCGCTATTAGTCCTAAATTGCCCCTGTCCCAACTTTTTTGTGTTGCACACATCAATTTCAAAATAAAAGTTTATTTTCAAAAAACTATGCAGTTGATTAGGTAAAACATCATAAACATACCTTGTCTTTATATGTTTTTTTGTTTAAATACAAGTCAAAGTACATTTAGAAATCACTTCTGTTTGTTTTTATTAGCATTTTCCATACTGTCCCAACTTTTTCAGGATTGCGGTTGTACATGTATCAGTGTCATACTCTGTCCTTACTATATCATTACAGAACATTCAATTACTGATACATTAAATTACTCTGATAATGTATTGTTTCATGGCTCCTTAATTAATGATTAAGTACTTACTAGAAAAATTGCTAGTATTAGTAGTATTTCTAATGAAACTATAATAATTTGGTAACTAATCTTAAACTATTGTGGAAATTAAATAATGACTACTATGCAATTACTTTTTATCTGATTTTGCATACTACATGCTATTTTAGTGATTTAGTAGTAAGGGTAAGGGCAGTCCGTACAGGATTTCGTGGAGTTTTTTGTAATTGTTGAGGCCAAAAATGTTTGATTTTGCTGCAGCTTTTTTCAAAATTTGCGATGCAATTTGCAGGAAACTACTTGAGTTGGTGAAATCGCAACTGCATGAAATTGTTCATTACTAAATCATTAGACTTTAGTCAACATAGTAGTTTATTATAGTAATTAGTAATTATTGAAGAACAACTCTGGTCACTTGATTAGTTACTCATAAGTTAATGAGTACTTACACATTAATTAAGGTATCATAAAAATTTACAAAGGATCAAACTGGCTATTTAAATTCACAATCTTGAATAATCTCTTTCAATGAATGACAAAACCACATACTACAAAAACTTGTAATATGGCACCTTATATCTTTATATATTTATATATCTTTATGTCTTTTATGCTTTATAAATGGTTTATGCACTGCTTATTAAGTTCATATGAAAACCCAGTTTTTAGATAAAGCTGCCAAGCAGGATAATCAAACATTTTGCAACACAGCATTAAAGCACCATGAGTATTTGTTTGCTTTATAGGTACACACTGGAGTGATGAAGGGTGTGATTAGGTCAGGTATAAAAAGCTGAAGGTGGCTGGATCAGGTTTGGTGAGTTTCCTAAGATGTTTGAGGAAGATAAATATACAGGTCAAGCTCTATTACAAAAGTAAACAGCTCAAACGGGTTTGAAATCACACCGAATTATGATCTGCCGGTCTAAACCTGTAGGTAGAAACTTTACACTGTGATCGTTATTCGTGATAACGGTAAACTAAAAAAAATCTTTTTCCAGTAAAAATGATTGCGTAACGCTTTCGGTTCGAAACGGTGTTCCTTTCACTCACTTTACATTACTAAACTTCAGTGTTAATAAAATTAAGAAGTCATAGATAACGTTAACAAAGTAACAAAATCAGTGAAAAAACGTATATTAATTGATTTTTGTTAACGTGAAATAAATACAAAAAGATTAACTAAAAGCAACTGTTTCCCATCCAGGATGTAGTTCCCACATATAGTTCCCAGGATTGGCTCCGGATCCTGGCCATGATAAAGCTGTTACTGGAGGTGAATGAATAAATCCATATAAATTAGCATAACTGTGTTACTAAATAGTGATAATCATTTAGTGTATAAATATTGGAACCCATCATTCAGCCTCACCTATGAAAAAAAACCAAAGAAACTTTTTAACGAAGGTGTTAACCAAACCAGCTGTTCAAACAGATCCGCACACCTGGCAACAACAGCCATGGCACTAATTTACATCTGGTTTTCGGAGACAGAAAAAAAAAAGAAAAATACAGATGAAACTGCCTGCCGTTTAATTATTTTTCTTTCACACTTTGGTCATTTCTTTGTGTCTGTAAATTGTGAGTTTCTGAATAGTGGTTTTTAGTGTGGGTTAGACTCTGATATCTTTTAAGCCCTGTAAAAGGTACATATTTTCTGGTTTATGTCTCAGATTAACTGTTTTCCCGACTCTCATTGACTTTTAACTTGATGGCTAACAGTGCTCACTTTGATTCCATACTATGACTTACTATACAGTAACATGTTGAATGTTTAATGATAAGACTCCACAGTTAGAAACTTTGGTCACATCGATCATTTTTCTAACTTTTGGATAAATTATATCTATAACATGCCTCCTAAACTGTAGAAATAAAACGATCAAAATCTAACAGAAGTGTTTATTTCACTCTTTCTGTTCACTTTCTGTGAATTATCTGAAGCGTAGCAACTTTGAAGAAGGCTTTAAGCTCTGCCCACTTGGTTTATACAGCACCCTCCACTAATATTGGCACCCTTCGTAAATATGAGCAAAGAAGGCCGTGAAAAATTGTCTTTATTGTTTAACATTTTGATCTTTTGTTCAAACATTCACAAAAAAACTCTCATTGATCTCAGACAATTGCAGACACAGCACAGGTTTATCCAAAAATATATATCTTTGTTAAATATAGGTGTGCAACAATTATTGGCACCCCTATGAATATTTGAAGTATATTCCCACTGATATTTTACATATTTGTAGTACACCTGGATGACTAGGGACAGGAAATTTGTTCAACCATGACTTCCTGTTTCACAGGGGTATAAATATGAGCTAACACATAAGCCAAATTCCCTTAATCATTCATAACAATGGGTAAGACCAAGGAATATAGCTGTGATGTGCTGCAAAAGGTTGTTGAGCTTCACAAAATGGGAAGTGGCTATAAGAAAATAGCACAAGCATTGAAAATGCCCATTTCCACTATCAGGGCAATAATTAAGTTCCAGTGAACTGGAAATGTTATGAATCAACCTGGAATCGGACGTGTGTCTATATTGTCTCATCGCATTGTGAAGAGGATGGATTGAGTGGCCAAAAAATCTCCAAGGATCACAGCTGGAGAATTGCAGAAGTTAGTTGCGTCTTGGGGTCAGAAAGTGTCCAAAACTACAATCCGAAGTCACCTACATCATCACAAGTTGTTTGGAAGGGTTTCAAGAAAAAAGCCTCTACTCTCATCCAAAAACAAACTCAAGCATCTTCAATTTGCCAGACACTACTGGAACTTCAAATGGGCTCAGGTTCTATGGTCAGATGAAACCAAAATAGAACTTTTTGGCAATAAACACCAGATGTGGTTTTAGGGCACACAGACAGGTAGCCATATGGAAAAGTATCTCATGCCGACGGTTAAATATGGTGGTGGCTCTTTAATCTTTTGGGGTTGTTTTTCTGCCAGAGGACCTGGACATTTTGTTAGGATACATGGCATCATGGACTCTATCAAATATCAACAGATATTAAAGGAAAGCCTGACTGCCTCTGCCAGAAAGCTTCAAATGGGCCGTGGTTGGATCTTCCAGCAGGATGATGACAGTGAGATAAATACTTTGTTCTAACATCATCACAACAACATTTTTGTTTTTTGATTTTATGAAATATTAAATGCATATTTAATTAGAAGATGAAGATATATATATATATATATATATATATATATATATATATATATATATATATATATATATATATATATATATATATATATATATATATATATATATAAAATGTACTGGGTAACATCTATTGAAAAAACATATGACCTTAATCATTAGACACCTCCCTCATTAAATACTCTTTTACCATAGTAATGAGTAAGATGGCCATTTTTCCATGAATTTCCCAGAAACCACGGGGGGGTGACAACTTTTGCAAGCAGCTCTAGATGCCTATATGTAGTGTTGGGCATTCCTGGTGTAGCTGTAAGCTCTTGGTTTTGCGCAGGGCGTGGTGCGGGCGGGGGCGTGGGGTAACGGAGAGGAGGGGTCATGTTGTAGCGCCTTGTATGGTGAAATAACGCAGATCTACCCCCAAGTCCAAGATTCTCAAGCTTTCACCAAAAGCTATTCTAGGAGCGCTGAACTCTCCCACGCACGGACTAACAATTTTCGAGGTTAGTTCATTTGTTTATCCACAGCGTTTTTCCGTCTAATGAAACCCCTGAGAGAGACGCGTGGAGTTGTTCTTGGCCAGACGGCCAAAGGAGAAGACGTGACTGTGGCAAGGGAAATCACGGCATCCATCACATGGAAAACAGAACGAGATAGAGACAAGGAGATGAAGATAAAAACCCTTACACCCATACGCATGCTGTCTAAGGTGTTCTAAGATTGGCTCACCATGCCCTCGACAGGAATGGCATGTCCCTGCTCGCTGGCCTGTCGAACAATTTATGGCTCCAGTTATGTTAGGTTATGAAAAAGACCATAAGGAATTTGTGTGTGTGTGTGTGTGTGTGAGAGAGAAGAGAGAGAGAGAGAGAGAGAGAGAGAGAGAGAGAGAGAGAGAGAGAGAGAGAGAGAGAGAGAGAGAGAGAGAGAGAGAGAGAGAGAGAGAGAGAGAGAGATGATTTTGACATTTTGCAATAAGGCCTCAGGCCAGTTACATCCAATCAGACTATCTGATTGGACAGACCACAAAATCTACACAGATAAATGTACATTAGAAAAGGAAACCGCCAAACAGGTCCTAAGAGCCACCAGTCCACACTTGTGAGACAAAAAATGTCAGACAGCAGGTCTCCAAGGACTGTTATCTTTTTCTTGATAAACATCGTATCACTGAAAAATGTATCTTCCAGTTAACCAGCATGGCATGTTTGATTTCTTATATTCTAAGAAAAAAATGACTCAACTCAGAAGCAGCAACAGGAGAGAAAGCAGGAAGAGCCATACAGAGCTGAGCTCCAGTACTGTAATCTGCGAAAATGTACACTCTCGGGCGACTTTATCTGGAACAACTACTATACTTCTGCTCATTCATGTAACTATTCAATCACCCAATCAAGTGGCAGCAGCACAATGCACTAAATCATGCAGATTTCAGTTAATGTTCACATCAAACATTAGAATGGAGGGAAAATGTGATCTCAATGACATTGACCGTGGCATGGCTGTTGGTGCCAGATGGACCGGTTTGAGTATTTCAGAAACTGCTGATCTCCTGGGATTTTCACACACAACAGTCTCTAGAGTTTACACAGAATGGTAACATCCAGTGAGTGCGAGTTGTACAGGAGGACACACCTTGTTGATGTGAGAGGACAGATAAGAATTGCCAGGCTGATTTGAGCTGACAGGAAGGTTACGGTAACTCAATAACCACTCTTTACACCCGTTGCGAGCAGAAAAGCATCTCAAAACACACAACACATCGAACCTTGAAGTGGATTGGCTACAACAGCAGAAGACCACATCTGGTTCCATGCCTGTCACCCAAGAACAGGAATCTAAGGCTACAGTGGGCACAGACTCACCGAAACAGGACAGTTGAAGATCGGAAACCGATCTTAAACCGTGGCACTAATGCTAGCACAAGAGAGAGCTTTCTGAATTAGCAGACAATATAATCACTGATGAAATAGACAAAGCTTCTTGTTGAAAGCTTGTTGTGTTGGATGTTGGTGGTCACATCATGAGGCATGAGCTTCTCTAAAATATCTCCTCTGTGATATTTTATTGCTTGGAGAACTTATATTACCAAAACAAAACTTTTAGTAAAAAAAATAAATCACTGACTGCACCTTTAATGGCAGGTACCAAAACTGTCATGTGTATGGTGTAAAGTTCTACAACAGTCAGTGTACAATATTATTAGAAAATATTACAGCATTGTTTTTGTTATATTGGGTGAAGAAATGCATATATTCACCATCCACTTTAATAGGAACACATGTACACCTGCTCATTTATGCGGTTATCCAATCAGCCAATCGTGTGGGAGCAGCACTGTTGTTGACTATTGTGTGTGAAAATCCCAGTAGATCAGCATTTTCTGAAATAATCAAACCACTTTCACACTTTTTCCCCATTCTGGTGTTTGATGTGAACATTAACTGACGCTCTTCACCTGTATCTGCATGACTGTATGCATTGCACTGCTGCCACATGATTGAAATGGCTGGATGACTGCAAAAATGGTGTACAGGTGTTCCTATTAAAGTGGACAGTGAGTATATATTTCGCCTATATTTCATATATTTTGTATACTATTCATGTACTGGTTCTCGACTTGCTACCGAGTAAATGAAGACAAAAAGTGTATTTGTAAGTAAATAATAACTAAGCTTAGTCCGAAGCTACATTCAGTACAGTCAGCTCTAGAATTATTGGCATGCACATGACTGTAATTGTTCCTGTCCTTAAAGTAAGAATATTTTTATAATATTTGTCAAACAATAAAATTTAATTCCCTACCTTCCAAGTCTGTAGTGAATTTTTCTGACCTTGATGAGAAAACAAAATATCCAAGATGACTCTTGTTTGTGTTTTGACGTCTAAAGCACACCATGCTGTAGTTTTATCTCCCTGATGGTCAGTTTGCAGTACGTTTCCCCTCTGATGGATGTCAATGGTTTGGTGCTGTGGCCAACGTCATGGCGCATTTCATATATGAAAAACAACCTTCTCTTCATCTCAGGCCAAAATGGCGACACGGACACGGAGTCCCGAACCCAAACAGACACATTAAGAAAATAAGAAGTAAAAAGAAACACTGTTCATGCTCCACCGCTTTTAATACTGCAATAAATAAAAGACATATTTTTAGTCCTACATCAAAGCACTCTCGATTACAATCCACAGGGTCAATATCCCACATCCCATCTTGTTTAGTTTATATTAAACACGGCTGGCTTTTGCAAGTGGAGCCGTATGTCAGCATGATGTAGTGTGTGTTGTTGCAATGAATGTGCTACTCTGGCTGAATAAAATGAATAGGTCACCATGGGCCAAAAAAAAAAATGTATTATTGTTTCTGGATTTCTCATCCAAGTGTGACTGACATGGATAATAGTGATCCTCTTGTTTTTTTTTTTTTTTTTGGGCTCTTTGGAATTCCTCTCTTTGTTGATTACCATCCCACAAATCTGCAGGTCTCTGGCCTTGGATGAACAATAACAACACACTACTCTAAAAAAAAAAAAGTGTCCAAGATGAGCTGCCTGCATCCCTGCACGCAGTCTGATGTGGGTTCTGTAACACAGTTCTCGAAGAGATAACAGTTGTTACTCCAGTCTCTCCCCTATCTCTCTTAAGAGCCTCTATGGAGAAAAATAGCAGATGGTGGGCTGCACTTTCCCCTGGGCTGGCGGGATTCGAGGGTGAGGGACAGGCCGCTCAGAGTGTCTCACAGAGCTCAGGTTCCACGGAGACAGGAGACGCTGCATGTGAAGGAGACAAAAAAAAAAAAAAAAAAACGACAGGCATGCTGGGACACATTCTGTCTGTGATTTGTTCATTTTCGGATCATAACACGACTCGTGTTGGTGCATGAGGGCATTCAGCGATCACATGTCAGTCAGTCTCACTCGAGTGATTCTCCATACACAGCCGAGGAAAAACGTGTGAATGACCATGCTTTTATTCTCTTCTGAATCACAACAGTATGGAGTCAATACCAGTGACATCCATTTTGAGTGGAAGAAAAACACAATAGGGCGTGCTGTTAGAGGAAAACAAGCAATGACTAAGTGATGTGATGCGACCATACGCGAAGTTACTGTTACCGCCACGAAGTTGTTTATTTTCCTGTAACATATAGCACAGCAATTTGTTAAAGGGCAGCATGTAGTACTTTTTATACCTTTATAGTAACATTTAATGCTGTGGAACGTCCATGAAACAAATCAGTTCCTGTTATCGTTTCAGTAACAGCAGCTACAAACAGCAGTTCCCTTACCAGCCTCTCATTTTTTCTCTCTCTTTAGTTAATCAAACTTTCTTTTTTAATTAATCAACACATTCTGACCAATCAGAATGAAGAATTCAACAGCGCTGTGGTATATATAACTATAAATATGGATTAAATCAAATCCCGTCCAAACAAATATTCTGTTTCACTCAGAAATATGTCACACTGAGAAAGAAAAATACATTCAAATTTCTACTTCATACTGTATTTACATACGATAAGCACATTTAATCATAATGTTGTGGTTAGCTTAGAGCTTAGAGTTGACATTTTGCTTCACGCTTTTTCTAAACGCTTCTTCCACATTTAAAAGAAAAGTAATTAGAGGGGGAAAGCAAGCATTCTGGTATAATGATAACACTCACACTTTTAAATGGAGGTTAGAATGTGAATAGCATGAAAGGAGACATTTCTTAACTATGGTAAGGCTCTCACTAGCAACTAATAGAAGATAACAAAGTAGACAAAGCAATAGCACAATAGAAAAGGACTAGGGGAAAAAAATAACTAGGAATAAGTCCACATCAAAGCACAATATAAATAGTGTGTAATTAATGACTTCACAGCTCCAGGATCCCCGGTTTGATCCTAAGCTCCTATGGTTACTTTTTATGCTGAGCTTTGCATGTTCGCCCTGAGTCCGTGTGGGTTTCCTTTCGGTTCTCCACTTTCCTCACACCTCCCAAAAACACACCAGTAGGTGGACTGACTATGCTAAATTGCTCCAAGAGGTGAATGAGTGTGTGAATGTGTGTGCATTGTGCCTTGCTATAGACTGGCATCCCATTCAAGGTGTATTCCTGCCTCGTACGCCGTGTTCCCAGGATAAGTTCTGGACCCATCCTGACACTGACGAGGATAAAGCAGTTACTGAAGAGGAATGAATGAACAATAACAATGATATTTATAAAAATAAAAAAAGCCCTGATGTTACATACAGGTTTATTGCTGGGCATTTTGGTGGTCATCTCACGCTGACCAGCAGCAATCAGCCAAGTCTGTTCCCCTGAGTGAGTGCAGTCATAGACCAGTTCCATGACGGATAGTTGCTCCCACCCCCTATAAAAATGTTTCCAAATCAAATATCAAAAAACAGGGCTCAGCATCTGAAATATAATCTTCTCAAATGGGAGAATTTTAAAAAAAAAAAAAAAAAAAAAAAAAGGGCAGTGCAAAATGGCTAAGGTTAAATATCCCACACACTGAAAAATAAAATTCTAACAGAGCAGTCTTCTTGCAGTAGTAAATAGTGTTATATTTCCTCCAACGTGTCTAATTCGCAATTTTTAAATGAATTAGTACATAGTTACATTTGAGTTGGCGATATTTTGGTGAGTGAATACGTTGACTGCTTGGTGACGTCAATCTCAAGCCCCTGAACACAATTATTTACTTTACAGGTCGATAAAAATGTTTATGCAATGAGAACACATGTTTTTAATAAGTAACAAGCCTTCTCATGGACATGGCATGGACCACCAGCAGACTTCAGACTTTGGGAACTTTGACTTTAGTTGCTTCTTGCTGTGCTGTAATACAAGGCCAGTGGCGTTCTCACCAATCGGAGCTTCCACAGGAAGTGATTTCACTAATCCCTCAGAGCAATCCTGTGAGAGAACTCTGACCCCTTAGACAGACCCCTTTAACTCAGTCGGGGCTCCTGATAGTTTTTTTTTTTGTTGTTCCTTTGCATTGTTTATTTTTTTGAATATCGTCTTGCCTCTTAAAACCAAGCACTCAGATTTCTCATTGATGTTCGCCTGTTATTAGAGGTAACAATAGGTGAAATCTAAAGTGAGTGGGAAGTGTTTGAGCATAGAAAGGAAGCTTGGGGGTGGTTGATGGGGCTGGGTAATGGTGCGTGGGGCGGGAAGGCCTGAATCTGTACCGATTCCCACTGTTTAGGGTCCCATTAGGTTCATAAGTGAGAAAAATAGGGGTTGAGGAACTTCTGGTTGCAATTTGAGGATGCTTTTTTTAGTCCTCCTTAAATGTGGGAAGTCAGAGTAATCGAGCTGGGGGTGACGGGGCGTCTGTGGGAAGGAGCAGAGGAAGAGTTTGGTGCAGAAAAAGCGTTCCAGCTGTATATTTCTCACTTAGTGTGGGGAAAGAGTGGAGTTTTACAGAGGCGCACGGATTAGTACAAAGTCATGAGACCGTATTTATGTTAGATTGATTCAATCCGTCAGTGTAGAGAAGCAAGCGTGTCGAGATAATCTCGGGGAAATGGAAGAGGCAGCCCACGCTATGTGTCTGCAATGTGGGAATTCAAGAACCACACGCTGGAACGGGATCACAGCCTAGTATATAATTCCTTAAGCTAAAAATACTAATAAAAGTCAGCCAGAGTAATGTAAATGAACTATGCTAACATTGTTAGTACCCACTAGTTTGCTAGTTTTCTGAGTGTTTTGAATGTTTTTTTTATTTATTTATATATCATTCCTACCAGTGACAGACAGACTAAATAAATAAATATCGATCAAATATCTCAACAATGAAATATTCAAGTGTTTCAATGCCATAATGCTCTACTAGGTTCATGTCATGTGTTTTCTAATACCTTTTTTCGAATACTTTTTTTCTAATAATTTTTTTCGAATGGTTGTAAACACACACACACAAAAAAAAAACACTAAACATTTTTTTTAAAGTTCTGTCACCTGCCTTTTGGTGCAATTTGTACTATAATTGGACAATATGTGTTTAGTCTACGTATCTGCCTATAGTTTCTCCTCCAAAGACATTTTGGGAAAAAAGTTTGTTTGTTTTCTGAAAGAATCAATAATCAACCTTTTTATCATTCATTACACCCGCAACTGTATTTCACATGCACTATAAGCTATCATTTTTGCCATCCACATTCATTCTGTGTGATCACCTGACACAAATCTACAGTCTGTGCTAGAAAGAAATCAGCCCCAACCTTGCTTCTCGCTTCTTCATACCATTTTGTGTATTTTTCTTATGACCGTTGGTCCTCAGACGCTCGGTTTCACAAAAAATGTTGGTCATTTGTAAATTCCCACCCACTAGCTAGCTCCCCCCATCCTACAACAGCAACCAAATGGGAAGGTCTAACACATGCTTCCTCCGAGACACATAAAGCTACATCACAGGATAGCATAACACACTTGGAGGAAAGCGCTATCTACCCTCCTCTGCATACATGAGCTCACTGACATCTACTATTGGCTAGTGTTGCTGTGATTGGCAGGGGAGAGCGAGTAACACCATCCCTTCCAGCCAGAGAGCACGGCCAATTTTGTCCTGTTGGATCCCTGGTCATGGAAGGCTGTGACATCGTCAGGATTCGAACTCGTGATCTCCTGACGAAAGGGAGAACGCTTTAGAGTCAGTGTTCTACTTGTCACTTGGGAGCATATAAATGTTAACGCTAACGAAAATAATTTTTTCGGAGGTTTTTCGAAAATTTTTAGAAATGTTGATGTAGTACGTTTTTGAAATATTATGACCTGTCCTTTATGAACCTGTTCCATAGTTAGTGAATGCTCTAACAGTATTCTCATTTGCTCGTTTTATCAGAGTGTTAAAAGCGTGTTTTCCTGTTCAGTACGGTTTGTGCTAGTACATGAGTGTGTTATGACTCACTCTTTCTGAACTTCCCAGAAACCTGGCCAGCTGGATGTAGGAACTCCATCGGTCTGAGGCGGCACAGCAGCTGCTGCTGCCCAAAACTAATTAGATAAGGCATACCAGACCATTGTTTTACATTAGTTTACCAAACATGGATAGCAGGCGATGGGGGAAAAAAACAGAGCTTTGCGACTCTGGAACGCTCATAGTTGTTCTTCAACAGGACTTTGTGTGTCCTCAGTGAGAAAAAAAAAACCAAAAGAGCAGGAAACCAGCACGATTAAGAGCTGCAACAGGTGGGAGAAAAGTTGGAAGTGGACGAATTTCAGTCGTTGTATGAATCTACAAATTTTAAGAAAGACGTTCATAAAATGTCCAGATGTTGTAACAGATCCTGCATGAGACACCACGTATGAAATGGAAGCTTCCATCCACACATGGCACAATGTTCCTCCTCCAACACTCTCTTCCAAACGATCGTGCCTGATCAGTCCACTATCAAATCTGCGTGTTAATTCGCAGTAAATCCTCTTCAAAGACGTAGGCCGCTCGACTCCGCCGCACAGAGTGGGGTCAGGACCTCTGCGGCTGCAGCGGCGACCACTTAAAAGAGCCAAACGCATGGCAAAGACAAATTCACAATCTCTAGTGGACACGTGATAGCCGTGAAATCTCGACGGAAAGACAGAAGAAGTTTGATGGGGAAAAATAGTTCATGGAAAATAAAGTGATGGAGAGATTTCAGGGAGATTTTTGGTTGGCAGCGAGGATACCAGCTCAGAGCCAAATCCATTTTCATGCACGCTGGTCAGTAACAGGTGGCTGCAATGGGTTAAAACTTTGCGATAAACCCGATGCCCTGTTTTTCTCTGTAATGTTCTGCTCAGAACTTCCAGAAAAATTCTTATTGCATTTATGTTTGTGTTCAGTCATTTGGCAGAAGCTCTGTTGTAATATAAAAACATGGGGGGGGAACTGAACAATAGTACAAAACCCTGCAAAAATTGAATATTTCTCATTTTACTACAGCTCTGTGGAATTCTTGAATCTTATTGGTCAGTTGATTCATTTTCTATAACAGCAGCTCTTGTTAGTAGTTCCAGTTGAAACCTAATTTTTTTTTTTTTTTTAATGACTAATTTTGTTATTTAACCAAGAACAATGAGTCATTTTTGATATGGTGATGTTTTCTCTCAGGAGATTTTTTTTTTAACATTTATGGAAGGAGTCTCCAGTGTCAGAGCTTTGTAATAATCAGAGGTAAAGCTCTAATTAGTTATTCTGACATATCTGCATTTTGCAGTTTCTCTGTAATGAGCATGATTTTGTTTTCCTTATTCATTTCAGGAGATAGTGAAGGAATGAATGTTTACATCTAATATAACATAAGTGATAACAAGAGTTAACTTGTTTCGTGGATGTTCAGCAAAGTAATTATGAACATGATTTTTTTTTAATTAATAGAATTGCTGTGGTGTAAGAGGAATACAACACGTCATATTGTTATAAGTATGCTGTTATAGGAAAATAGCCAACTTTGAGGTGGTAATAATAACTTCAATGGGACATTGTTGATTATTTTTTTTACACAGTTTGATGCAATGATTAGATTTATCTGTTCCAAATTTAAAACCGAATCATGCTTACTGTTCAGTTGAGATTTGTTTATTATCATCAATTATTTATTTATTTTTTTAATGGTATGATGATGGTAGAAATCAATGTCGATTACTATAAGTATAGTTGTAAACGTTTTAATTGACTGGTTAGTGGATTGAATAGGTTTAGAATTCACAGTGATGTTTCTTATAGAACGATTTGTTAGCGAAGGTTGATTCCTGGGGGGCACAGTGGCTTAATGATTAGCATGCTTGCCTTGCACCTCTGGGGTTGGGGGTTTGGGTCCCGCCTCTGCCCTGTCTGTGTGGAGCTTGCATATTCTCCACATGTTTTGGGGGTTTCCTCCAGGTACTCCAGTTTCTTCCCCAGTCCAAAGACATGCATTGTAGGCTGATTGGCATCTCTAAATTGTCCGTAGTGTGTGAATGTGTGTGCGATGGGTTGTCAGCCTGTCCAGGGTATCCCCCGCCTTGTGCCCCGAGTTCCCTGGGTTAGGCTCCAGGCTCTCCCCAACTCTGTGTAGATTGTAAGCGGTATGGAAAATGGATGGATGGATGCATTGATCCCTAATCTGTAAATGATGTAGTTAAGTGTAAATGATGTTAACTCAAAGCTACTGTACGTCAAAGGATTTGTCAAACTGGCTCTTCACCCAGAGAGACCCTTACTATACTAACACTCATTTTTCATATAAGTGTGATAATAAATGCATATAAGCATTCTCTCGGTTGGTGGAGTGTGCAGTCTTCAGGCATAAGGAACCCCAGTCTCCATCGCCACTGTGGGAAAGTGTTGCTCCAGCTCCCTCTGCTTATTTAGACCACTCTTTTTTTTCTAACTGGTCTTTCACCCACCCGTAGCTCTGCAGACCAATCAGGCCCTTTTACGTCCCTATCTCAAGAGGCCGGAGCAGAGAGGGGAGAGGTGCTGAGGGCCACACATTTTTTCCATTCATAACATGAGAAAAAAGAAGCTGGCCTGCCTCGAGCTGGCTTTTAACCCTATATGTTTACAAGATCAGCTAGGCTTTCTGAAATCCACCATCCATACAGATGTGAAAGTGTATGTGTGTGTTTTCTTTCTTTCTAAATCGTCCAGAGCTGTTGATGCTGTCAGATCATTGTTGATAGTCGCAACAGACCTTTTGATTCTGTGCATTTATTTTAATGATGTTGTCGGAAAGGAAATGCCTCCAGCCGAGTCAAGGTCAGAACACGATACATCTGTGTAGCCATAACTCAGACAAAGTGGTCATAGAATCATGAAGCATTAGGTCACTGATGCGTTCTGGATTCTACAATGACTGACAAATTGCACTCTGGGAACTCAGAGGCCTGGTGCGTTGTTATCTCTGCTGTGTGGCTGATGCCGCTCTGCCAGGCTGGTCTTACAGCTGTGTGTGCTCTACTCCAGAGCTCAGTGTGAGATACGAGTCCTGACAGGTGCTGGATAAAACACGCCCCAAGTCTGGTTCCGCTGCTAAAGCCAAAGTCCACACATAAGCACTTGTGTAAGGCCTGTAAAATCTGATGCCAGGATCCTAAACTCCCACCCTCAGCTCACGAGTCTTTATATCAGACCAGTGTTAAGAGGAAACAGATGGAAATTCTGAACAATAGGGTGGAGTGAAGCCTGAAAATTACTGCATGATTTCAGTTTTTATTCTCCGTGAGCTGTCAGAGACAGTTCATCTCAATAATCGGTTGTCAATTGATCCAACTAAAATTTTTATATATACTAAAACTCATTTTATATCATTTTGACTTTCTTTAATTGGGCCTATTTAATTCAGCTGGTGTCATTTTATCCTTTATAACTCATTTAGATTAGATTTTCAGAGCACTCAAACTGGCAATATCAGTGTTTCTCTTCCTCCTTTGAATAAATTCCCAGCAGAAATAGGCTACCTGCTGTTTATGGTCCATGGAGGCTGATCATTTTAGTCCTGTTGTTAAATGCTTTGGTAGCTGGTATAATTTTACAAGCACTGGGAAAGCATTTCCACTGGAAAATGTTTTTGATGCTGCTACACAGAGTATTTAGTCTTTTGGACAGAAGAGTGCATGCTGTTATAGGAAAATAATCAGCGGCTGGCTGGTGTAATGTGACCTGACGCAAAGTGGAGTTACTGTTATTACCCCAAAGTTGATTATTTTCCTAAAACGCCACATCCCGATAGTCTTTTCCTAAGTGTCACAAAAAAGAATGACTTATTATACATTTATAGATACATTTAATGTTGTAGAGCACCTGTGAAACAAGTTAGTTCCTGTTATCACTTATGTTACAGCAGGTCGTTCCCTCACCAGTTTTTTAAAGAAACCACAAAGCAGAAAACTCTCTTTCCCATTGTGAAAAACTTACTGATTGCTACAAAGCACTGACACTGGAGACTCCTTCCTTAAATCCCTCCTTACCAAAAACTTCACCATATCAACAACTACTGTATAGTATGTAAGGGATAATCCATGTCTAGGTGTGCGTTACATGATTGTAATGCATGACATGGAGGCAAAAAACCACCTGACGTGACGCGGAGTGCATTAAAATGGTGTAATGCACACCTAGCAGTGGATTATCTCACTTATGCCATGGTCACTTGCCAGCATTGAAAAGTTAAAGCTGTCATTGGTGTTTGCAGTGCAAAATTCGACTGAAAAGCTAAAAATAACAGTTCATTTTTGTTCATTATTTATACGGGCAGTTAGATCTACAATTCTGCCTACTCTAAATCATACACAGAGATAAAGTAGTGCAATAAGATTACATTTATTTGAATGAATTATAATAAATAGTTATTAGAGATAGGGAGTGGGAGAGAGAGAGAGGGAGAGGGAGAGAGATAGAGAGGGAGAGAGAGAGAGAGAGATTGTGCATGTGTGAATTACCTGTGTCTGTGCCGCATCTCTACTAATACTGAAGCTGTGAGTTTAACTACTGTATGCAACTGTGACTGTATGTTACTTCGGTCACAGTTGTTTTGGCAGCGCATTAATTTAAAACAGTGATTAAACTGACTGGAACTACCTGTGCATTATACGCTTTGAATGCACAGCCAATCAGAATCAAGAATTCAGACAGACCACGGTATAATTATTTATACTTTTGATACTTTTGATCAATAAACTTGTGATTTGCCTATCAGCTGGAATGACTGTATAAGCTGCTGTTATGCAAGAATTCAACAGCACTGTGCTGATTTTAGTGTTTGAATAAATTTATGACTGAGTACATGTGATGTCAAAGTGTGTAGAAAGAGAAACTGCTTGAAACTTGTTCGTTTGTAGCCAAGTGAATGCAAAAGTTTTGTCACTGAGTTATAATACCATCGGATTAAAGTTCACCTTTGTGTCTTTTTCTAACGGGCAGCTCCGGCTTATCCCCCCGCCTTTATCCCCTTGGTTAATGTTCTCATTTTGCATCCGTGTCATTTTTCTCTCTCCATCTTAAAGCTATCATGAAGCGTTCCAATTTGTGGAAACAGAGCAAATCACAATAGACTCTGTTCTTTGTTTTTGGATCGTGTCCCTCAGACATACCAGCAGCTGTCATGATCTTCGTGTCTTTTGGCTCTGACAGGCGAAGCCTTGCTCCATTAATGACTGATTAGTGTCAAATATCTGGCCTTCACCAGCCGCTCCCAACTGTGGGAAACAGGCGTCCAGGGTGCACCTGATCTCCAGCTCAGTTTAGAGTTTCTTCAAACAAATTAGGGGAAAAAACAGAGCAAAACCCAAGGAACTCAACTTGATAATAACAACAAAGGCTATTTGAATGTGATAATCACAGCCCCTCTGTCAACTGGACGCTGGCCGGTCCCTTTCTGCGAAACAAAAAATATAGAGGAAAGTCCTTTCTGTTTAAATCCTATTCTCAGCTTAGAGACAAAGACATTTGGTGGTTAAATGGGTGGAATCCATAGGTAGGCCTGTGGGCAGTGGTAGCTCAGTGGTTAAGATTCTGGACTACTGATTGGAAGGTTGTGAGTTCACATCCCACTCCTGGGCCCTTGAGCAAGGCTCTTAACCCTCAACTGCTCAGCTGTACAAATGTAAGTCGCTCTGGATAAGGCTGTCTGCCAAATGCCATAAATGTAAACAGTGGTTGAGAGGAAATTAATGAGGAAGTAAATGTCTGCGCATTATTCGCTTTCAGGTTTTTGTTATAAAACAGAACACTAGATGCGTCTTTGGGAAACTTGTTTCTTGCTGAAAGAAAATAATCCAGAGGAATTTTCACCAGAGCCAGTTGGTCTGAAACAATTCAAGGTTGGGCCAAACCCATAGCTCATATGTGGCACGCAGCAAGTGAAGAACGGAACAAAAAAAATCCTTACAGTATACCTTGCTCTCGGGAGCAGACTTGGATAAAGGTTGATTTCACAAAACGTCCTGTAATCATAAGAATGAATTATATCCTCACAAGGAAAGCAGACGTTTTAAATGTTTCACTTGGCACATTTATTTTCCCTTATCACCTTATATTTACTGCCATTTTATATTTACTACCATTTCCAATCAGTTTAGAAGACTTGGCTGCTTTGGGTTGGTTTTATGCTTTCTGGCCTTCAACTCAGACAACAAAGCCAACGATTGATGAGTACCATGTGCTTATTTTGGATGCATCTGACATCCAGATCCATTACCTGGTGACTGATATCTGCCAAATATACTGAATTATTTCGAGTTATGTTGTTTCTGGAAAAGAGGTTAAGACCCAGGCAGACTTTTGGAGGATGTGTTTCAATATGATCACACATTTCTTGCAAAATCTTTCACTCTCTCTTAGCCTTTTCATTTTTTTTCCTCCCTCCCTCGTTTCTTTTCCCAGTCTGTTTTACAGGCTGTGACCTGAAGGCCTCATGAAAGCAGCCACACAGCAGAGAAAAGAGCGACAGGCCCTAGAAGAGACTCGAGGCAGCCTGTGCTGTCTGCGCTGAGACAAAAGGAGGATTTGGCAAAGCCACACGGCCGCATCAAAGACGCCAATTTACTGGAGCGGTCTTCCTCTCCGTCTCCTCTGCCAGAAAGAGAGAGAGAGAGAGAGAGAGAGAGAGAGAGAGAGAGAGAGAGAGAGAGAGAGAGAGAGAGCAAAAAATCTCACAAGAGGTGTGTGTGTGAGGCTTGGGAGTTCCACCTCCTCCCACACTGGGGAGAAGAAAATGCACAGAGACCACACAAGCTGCCACAAACCACTATGACACTCCAGCTAAACACTGTACCCACACCGCTGTTTACACTTCCAAACCACGTACGTTCCTTTTCTCCTCTGTAATCAAGCTTCCCAGTTTTCTTCTCTCCCTCCACTTTCCCAGTTTCTGTCACTCTAACTGAAGGGCACTGCCGCAAATATCACCAAAGTTAAATGTTAAACATACACAGGCATTTAACACGCTATACAGAGTAAACATACTGATCCAGAATCAGCCCAATCATCATCTTTGCTCAACTGTAACCTACAATAAACGCAGGATGTAATGTGACCTATAACATCCGAACTGCACTGCTTCCGACTCGGGCTGTTCTGCTCACCATCCATCCATTTTCCATACCGCTTATCCTACACAAGGTCGCAGGGGAGACTGGAACTCATCCCAGGGAACTCGGGGCACAAGGCGGGGGACACCCTGGACAGAGTGCCAACCCATTGCAAGTCACAATCGCACACACACTCACACACTCATTTACACACTATAGACAATTTGGAAATTCCAGTCAGCCTACAACACATGTCTTCGGGCTGAGGGAGGAAACCCCCGTAGCACTGGGAGAATATGCAAACTCCACGCACACAGGGCAGAGGCGGGATTCGAACTCTCCCAACCCTGAAGGAGCGAGGCAGGCGAATTTTTTTTTTGTTGATTACGCTCATCAATGTAAAAAAAAATATTAACCATTATTCGGTGTAACAGCATGATTGTGAGTGTGATATTGCGTTTATACAACAGTTTTATAAATAAGAAATTATTACTGAGAAATTCATTTTGAACACAGTATGGGCAAATAATTTGTTGCTTTTTGCTCTGTGAATGGAAATATATCCCAAAGAAGCCACACTGGCTGATAGCCTGTCGACTAGTTCACTAGCTAGCTCACAATGATTTGTAAATTCCCATTAATGGTGCAGCCGGTGAAATTTTAGGTCCGAAGTTATATTAATGACAAATGTATCGTTTGCCTATTCCAGGGAACTCGGGACACGAGGCGGGGGACAACCTGGAAATGGAGCCAACCCTTCGCAGGGCACAATCGCACACACATTCACACACTACGGATAATTTAGAGATGCCAATCAGCCTACGACACATGTCTTTGGACTGGTGGAGGAAACCGGACTACCTGGAGGAAATCCCCGAAGCACGGGGAGAACATGCAAGCTCCGCACACACAGGGCGGAGGCAGGAATCGAACCCCCAACCCAGGAGGTGCCAGGCAAACTAATTAGTGCTGACTACTTATCCACCCCATTATAAACTTGTAATTCTTTACAATTTGCCAGTAATGTTGTTTTCCATAAGTAGGTTATAAATGTTGTTTATAGATATAGAGGTAGGCCCGGCATCTTTTAGTTTAATTATAATTGAATAATCAAAATGTGATTTTCTTCATTTTCACTTTATTAAAATGCTAAAACTCTACTTCTGTTTGAGACACATAATGGTGTTAAACAAGTGCTCGGTGTGTGTGTAGTGCAGTTACACCGGTGTGTAATGTACACTGCAGGGGTGAATTTGACACGACTGATTTTGTCATGCACTCCTCTTTGAACAAGAGCTCTGCATTTGTCTTTGTGTGTGTATTAAGCAGGATGACAATGAGCCGCTTTTTACGCCATCCACCCCCTGCTCTTTTTCTTATTCTTTTCCACCTCAGTGCTGGGAAAGGAATGTAATCTTGTTAAAGGTGATATATGCACAGTCAGGGCTGTGGGAATCCTTCCTCCCACCGTCCTCAACACACAACGACAGTGTGCGAGTGAAAGGGGGATGAACAGACGAAGTCCTAACTGTATTTCATTCTTTCTGGCATGCAGCTTGTTTATAATCGTCACTCAAGACATGCCGGTAAATCTTACGAGAACATGACAATCGCTGGAAGAAAAAGTATGTGTGTGTGTGTGTGTGTGTGTGTGTGTGTGTGTGTGTGTGTGTGTGTGTGTGAGAAAGTGAAATTGGGATGAGATGAGTAAGATAAGTAAAAACGACAGGATGTTGACAGGATCAGGTAGAGGCAGGTCTTATCCTGAGAACTCCACTTCGGTTCCCATTAGGCATTGGAAATGATTGCATGAGCACTCAGGATGGGGAATATATACGGGGCTTTGATTTTTTGGTTCTTTCGATTTCAGTGTTCTTATGTACAAATGTATGTAGTAGATGTATATATTCTCACCGAATGCTCTTCCCGCACTCCCACTCACTTCTTAGTTGTTCTTATGCTTTGTGTACATCAGTGACAGAGGATAACTCTCATGTCTCCCACATCCTCTCATCCCTGCCCTTGATTCCCACGCTGAAGCAGCAAGCCTGCTGGGAAATTTCCAGATCAGGACCCCAGTTAGGTTTCGGAATACTTGCGGCTCCTGCGTGCAGGGAAACGTAGCGGGAAAGCCGAAACGGACCGGTTCTCATGCCGACCTTGGGGTATGTTGAAAATTACAACGCAAGCAGGAAGTTCTCACACCAAAACACTTTTTTTTTTCGTTTATGCCTGACCAAGGCCAGTCCATTTTTCTTATCTCTTCTCAATCGATCCGTACCGTAGAGAAGAGCGTTCCCACACTAAACTCCTAACACATATAGCAGCAGGGCAAACAAACAGGTCTTGAACCTGCAGCAAACAGAGTTCCACTTTCTCTCAAAGCCTGCTGCTAATTCATCAAGCAGGGACACTGATAAAGAGAGAACGCCAATGAAAAAACACTGGAGATGGAAAACAGACAAAAATCTGAATCTGACTCTTTTATTCACCATGTACAAGTGTGCAAAGAATTTGTTGAATAAAAGATTCTGATTCTGATTCTGAATCTTTTATTTACAAAGAACAACTGTACAAAGGAATTTGTCGAATAAAAGATTCAGTTTGTGATTTTGATTCTGACTCTGAATCTGAATCTTTTCTTCACTAAATACAAGTGTACAAAGGAATTTGTCGAATACAAGATTCAGTTTGTGATTCGGATTCTGTAACTGAATCTTTTGTTCACTAAGTACAAGTGTACAAGGAATTTGTCAAATACAAGATTCTGATTCTGACTCTGAATCTTTTATTTACGAAGAACAACTGTACAAAGGAATTTGTCAAATAAAAGATTCAGTTTGTGATTTTGATTCTGATTCTGAATCTGAATCTTTTGTTCACGAAGTACACGTATACAAGGAATTTGTTGAATAAAAGATTCCGTTTTTGAGACTCTGAATCTTTTATTTGCAAAGAACAAATGTATAAAGGAATTCGTTGAATAAAAGAAGAGAGTCTTTGTCTGTTCCACATCCTGTGTTTTTCCAATAGTGCTCTCTGTTCATCTGACTGATATCAGAAATCAACAGAGAGGATCCATAATTGCTTTTGCATTTCTGACTCACAACATCATGGGCTATTTGTTGATATCCGGGATGAGTTAGCCAGGGCTGTTCACGTACAGTCCATGTGTTTCTGTCATCATGGGGATCAGGTTTGCGAGCTGCCCTCCTCCAACCTCCTCCTCCTCCTCCTCCTCCTCCTCCTCCTGTGCCTTTCGAGTGGCGTACCACTTAAAATACTGCGAACACCACAGATTCATCAGTGGAGAGCAACGAGGACAAGTAGAAGGAGAGGGATTCGAGACTTCAGTCAAAGCCAGAACAAAGAGTTCAGAGCCGAGTCATGACTCTCAGAAGGAAACCAGATTGAATATTTCACATTTCATCTTTCTGAGTGCTCTGACCTTTAAAAGACCTCAAATAAGAAGGCAAAGTTTCCCGCCTTCCTTCACCTGTTGCTAAGGCTTACTCAACACCAAACCACTTAACTGGACTTAATAATGACACAGTGAAACATGTTGCTGTCCACAGAAAACCAATAATAAAAACTCCCTGGCCACTTTTGTGCAATTCTCCAACTTTAATTGACCTGCACTTTTCTCCACAAGCCTCTCCCATAAAAGTCATCCAGTGGAAAATACCTCAAACGCAGAATCGGCACAGAAACAGGGCTTTCCGCGTTGTAATAGCTGAACACCCAAACCGCAAGGCAAGCATGCCTTTTTTTTTTATTATTCCCCAGCACAGGACCCATCATATTCATATTGCTCCTTTCTACTCATTTCATCTGTGTCAAGTTCCATAATTAAATCCATCCATTTCTTCATTTATTTACTTCCTAAAAATGGCTTCCATGGTGACTGTACATACTTGTGGTGATTACAGTGTGGTTTGTCTTCAAAGTGAACCACAGTGGACTGGGAGCCTCTGATCAGCTTTTCCACAACGTCGTGATCCTGCAACCACCCACCCTGCACCCCCCAAGCACCACAACCCAACCCCCCCCCCCTCCACCCCCCGATCTGTTTGAACTGCAAGCGTACATACAGAGGACGTACGGCATCTGCAGTGAGAGTACTTTCAGCTTTAACATAGGAATGACAGGCTTTGAAGGAGGCCACTCAGGATTCAGCAAGCCATCAAACCGAGTCTGGTGACCACAAAGAGAAAAAAAAAAATTTTAATGTATGAATGTAAGAATCACTGACTCTCCTTGTGACTGCCCCGGCTCCTGCCCCGGCTCCTGCCCCGGCTCCTGCCCCGGCTCCTGCCCCGGCTCCTGCCCCGGCTCCTGCCCCTTCCACTGAGATGAACTTTTTTTTGATGTTCAGGATGTCAGTGTTCAGTGCCTCTTCCTCTGTCTGTCCAAAGACGATGCAGAAATGAAACGTGCTGTCCAAACAGCATTTTGAGAAGGAAAGCAATAAGAAGATGTCATATACTGTATGTACTGACTTGCATTTATTTATGACATGTTTACCAATAGAACCTGTGAGCTACAACATTTTGCGATTTCATTTAGTGATTTGTGCTGATGTGCTCACATGATGCCTAAATTGTACCCATAACAATGCTCTTATCAGTCCTAACTAGTTTTGGTTAATTAATTAGTATAACTTGATATCTCAATTAAATCTATTATCATAATTTCTCAGATTAAAGTAGGATTTCTGTACCGCTTATCCTATACAGGGTTACAGGGAACCTGGAACCTATCCCTGGGGACTCAGGGCGCAAGGCAGGGGACACCCTGAATGGTGTGCCAACCTATCACAGGACACAATCATGCGCACACACTACAGACAATTTAGAGCTGCCAATCAGCCTACAATGCATGCCTTTGGACTTGGGAGGAAACCGGTGTTCCGGTTGCTGGAGGAAATCCCCAAAGCATGGGGAGAACATGCAAACTCCATGCACACAGGGAAGAGCCCCCAACCCTGGAGGTGTGATGCAAACGTCCTAACCACTAAACCACCATGCCCCCCAAAGCCCACTCCAACCCCCAAGGGCCCAAAAATAGACATGGTTTATTTTTAGTTACTTTGCAATGTTGAATATTGGCAATAAAATATTTTTAATGTTGTAAATCTCACTTACAAGACTTTTAATCAGCACTTTGTCCTCCAAAAATTTTGTTTCTTCCTTCCAAAATGCACACCCATGCCCTTTTTCACCATTTGCGTTAAACCAAAAGTACTTTGCAGGTAGTGATGCACTTTCTCTGATACAAAACACACTGGAATAGTTGTCTCTTATAATCACAGGCTAAGACAGTCAGCCATTCTGTGAAGCAATGCTCAGTAACGAATATGCTTCACCAGTAGATCCTGGTCTTTAGGAATGTACCTACTTTGGAGCAGGAACTAAATTGGTTCTGGAAATAAAATTGGCCCTGATTCCTCCAGTGGAAACATGCATTCAACAATCAGTTTAGAGAAAAAAAACAGATAAATCCTTCGACCGCATGTGATCTGCAAGAATTATTTTAGCCTACTTTATTTTGTTGGTAAAGGAACTTGGACCTGCAACCTTTTGGTGATGAAAAACAGACAGATCTATCACTGCTTCCAGCAGAGCTTTGATTATTACTGGCATGATTCTACAGACTGCAACGAAACTCAATCAGGGAGAGAAAGGAAAGAGAGATTTTCATGTTTAAATGGTTGCTTGGTTCCGAAGAACCCAAAATAAGGACACAGAAGACAATCCTCTATGTAAACTGTGTGAGTACAGGAGAGAGAGAATGGAGAGCTTGAGTATAAAGTATAAAGCCAGATAGCAAACAAACTTCTAACCAGCATTTGCACAAAGAGCATGAAAGACTACTCAGATCTGATTGGTCAGAAGGTGTTGATTCATTTTGTATAACAGCAGCTCTGATAGTAGTTTCTAAGTAGTAGTCAGAGGTGAAGCTAAAACTGTAAGTATTTCCAACTCAGGAAAGTATTGAGGACCAGTGTTGGGTAACTTACTTCAAAAAAAGTAATTAATTACTAATTACATTGTCAGTGTTGTATTTAAATTGCTGACTAATTACTCTGTCTGAAAGGTAATTGCATTACTCATTACTAATTACTTTTTAAAATCTGTATCAACTTTGACCATATAGGCAATAGAAATGAAACTCTTCTTTTAATTCTTTAAATTTGAGTCAAACATGGAATAGTTTAGCCTATTAAGCATAGCTTTATTAAACCATTTTTTTAATACAAAAATGTACACAGATCACTCAAAAGTGTCTATGTTGCCATGTTATGTCCTTCCCCAGGACGTAACTTACATTTTACCACGATGTTCTTGTCTACATGTGTCAAAAAATGAAGACAAATTTTATATTTAGAGGACAAATTTAGATTTTAATTTCAATATTGTTCTGTGCAGAAATATTGAGAGTCTACACAGTATGTAATGTTAGTGCATCATAAGTAACTGTAATTAAATGGCATAAAAATAAAGAGTGATCCCTGTTTTGGGGGGGAAAGTAATTTAATTACAGTAACGTGTTACTTAGTACTTAGTTACTTAGTTACTTAGTAATGAGTTACACCCAACACTGTTGAGGACACAAAGCTTTGTGGTTTCTCAGTAACATGGCAAGCTGCGTTTTTGTCTTATTATGTTAAAGATAGAGAAAAAAAGATGCTGATGAGGAGGAACGGTTTATAGCTTCTATAATGTAAGTGACAACAGGAAATGACTTGGTTCATGGATGTTCTACAACATTAAACAGAACTATAAATGGATAAAAAGTACAATGTGTTGTTCAATGAATAAAAATGGTTAACATCGGTAAATTGTCGTTGTATAAGAGGAATAAAATACCTCGGGACGTGGTGTTATTGGAAAATAATCTACTTCGGAGTGCTAACTAACTCCACTTCACGTCAGGCCAAATCACGCAACAGTAGCTGTTGACTATTTTCCTATAACTGTAAGCTACAAGTGTTTTATTCATTACTCATTCAGTGCATGTGGGTAATATTATTATTTTTTAATTATACAAGAGAGAGAGAGATTTACGTTATGGATTTATCCTTGTGTCAATTCAGGACAAAAGGAAAGTTGTGGCTCACGAAGATAAGCTTTCTGGTGTGGTTGCGGCAGTGTCTGAATATTATATGTTTCGAGAGATAAGTTAACCGCTTTGTGCTAAAAATTTATGTGCTCTCTGGGAATCAATTATCAAGCACTTGCTTGGAACTCTGTGAGATTTCCACTAATTACGACCCATAACGGTGTCAATAGTGTAATTAAGGGTTTACATGCAACAGAAAACAGACCACATCTGGAATCCCCCGGGGTACCCACGCCTCAACATGCAGAGCCGACTGTGAGAACCTGCACTCTACCTCTGTACACTCGATGCGTAACGACTTTGCTGGGATTTTTGCATACACTGATTTTTAAAGACCTGGTGTCAGATGATATGATGCTGTGAAAACAGAAGGTGGAGGTAAAAAAAAAAAAAAAAAAAAAAAAAAACTTTACTCGAAGCCTCGAATGGCTGCATCACTTGTTGTTTTGAATAATTTGGTATGTCTGTCTGTCAGTGGTGCGAGGTCGGAGTTTCCTGCCAAGCATTTAAAACAAAGATGATGAGAAGCATGCTGTGTTTCCGTTGGCCTGTTCGCTTGCTAAGAGATACAGCAGCTGCAGGTGCCATTGCTCGGGGCAAACAAATCACTAAGCGGCCGCAGATTTATGCTCACTTTGGGCACTTTGCCACAGATTTTGCTGCACTACACTACATCTCAGGGGAGCAGATACTTATCTCAAAGCGCTCCATTCACTTTGGCTCAGGAAGTGTCCATTTCCTCACTGACCATCTTTAAAAAGCAGACTCGTTTTTTTACGGTTCCTTACGGTAGCACCCGAATGCTGCCCTTATCCTATAATCTCTTCTACTTCCTGACCTAATACAGGTGCTGTGCTGCGATGATGACCTGCTGAAGGAGGAAAGTGTGTCAAAGAATGTAAAGGTTCCTATAGGGGACTGAAAGCAGCCTGTCCCATCCCCATCTCAGCCTTTAGCCCCCCCCCCCCCCCCCCCTTACCTGGCTTTGATGGTTGAGGCATTGCAGAACCCAACAGCTGCTCCCAAATTAGAGACCAGGAGACGACACGACAGGGCCCTGGAATGCCAGGACCGGCCTCTTACTCTCCTGTCTTGAAGCCTTGGGAAATCAGACACACTTTTCAGCAGATACTTGCAGTGCTGCATGTTGAATGGCAGTGCTTTTCACAAAGATTGAAGAGATCAGTCACGAATGTGAAGACAAGCTGTGAGGTGAAGGCTTTTAATGATCACTCATCAAGCTGCCCAGGCAGACTGGTTGACCTAGAGAGCAGAAATCGCTGAGGTTAACTTGGAATGTTAGCAAAAATGATGTAAAAATGGTGCTACGAAATGTTGCCGCCAAAGAAACCCCACTTTCACAGGTCTGTTTGTTGAATTGGCCAACTATGTTTATCAAATGGAAGCTACAGAATGAAACGCATAAACAATATAGGAAGAAGTTGACATTTTGTTTAGCCCAAACATGATACTGGATTTGATACTGCATCACTTTTCTTTTAGAAAAATTATTGTACATTTGGACTCAGTATTTGTATTCAGAACAATTGGACCATTTGGATTGATGCATCGATTTGTTTCATTTGCCTTGAAACAAAATTGTATTGTATCAAGTAGAAACCTAAGATTTACACCCTCAGTATTTGTGTATATTGCATGTGCACACATAAATGCATATGTATCCTGCATGTGAAGATATATGTGCCCATGTGTGTATAATTCTGGGTCTTCATTCATAACTAAGCTTTCCATTGATGGCGTTAATAAACAAGCCTCGGTCCTAGTGTGCTTCTGACCTCTTCTTCAGCTTTGTTTAGCCTTAGAAGTGTTAAAAAAGTTTTTAAAATAAATAATTAAAAAAGAAAGCTCAGAAGTTGAAGCTGCTTACTCCTGCATGCATGATCAGCCCACTCGCTATCCAGTCGCCACGGAGACACACCAATCAGGTCATAAGGTCAAGACAGCCAGAGGCTCACTTGCTTAATCACCCTAACAAAGGAAAAAAGCGGACTAGGATATCGACGAGTAAGCATTATGGTGGGTCGGCGGAATGTGACTAAGTCTTATAGATCGAGCCACACCCAGAGCAATAAACCTTACCTGAGGCGAAAAGACTGTTGTATTCGACAGGGTGCTTAATGAGTTAGGAAATGAAAGGTTGGGGGATTAGGATGGTGGGTTTGCAAAGAAAGGCCTGGATCACGTGACTGGAGTGGTCTTGAGTAAGGACTGATAAAGCACTGAGCCTTCACAAAGACAGGGAGGGGGAGATAAGATGAGCACCGAGGGCAAGGCAAGGTGAGTGTCTGGATATGGAAGAGAGAGTAAACAGATGGAGAGAAAGGAGGTGGGAGAAATGAACGAGTGAGGAAGCGAACAAGTGGGGGGAAAAAGGAGGGGTATACGCAAGACAAAGAGAGGGAGTGAGCCAGAGAGAAAGCTATAAGTTTCCTTCAGAGAGTGGGATCTGTCATGCAGATTTCCTCCTCCTCACCAACAGTGCGCCTCCTTGTTTTCCTTCAATATATTTTAATAAAAATGGCATTATGGTCCCAAAATACACCCCCTCCCCAACCCCCCCAACCACCACCAGCCCGACCTAAGGCCAGTGTGGAAGTGGAATGTCTGGCTCCGTCCCCCCTCTGTCCTCGCTAGACTCTAATCATGCTGTACGCCCCCAGCAATCGACAAGAGAAAAAAGCCACGAATTTTTCATTTATCATTATGAGCTCAGGCTATAAATCTCCATATTTCATCTTTGTTTTTGATTTGTTTTTTGTTTGTTTTGAAACTAAATGCTCGACAGGCCCTGAAGAGATAACCGTCTTTCTGCACTGAGGCGGTTTACGACTGATAGGAAACCCTAACCAGATAATCTGAGATAATTTTCTAAGGATCTACAACAAACTGGCTAATGCACAATGACCAATTCGCTCAGGAATTGTATATTCGCATTACGCACTCACAGGGCCTCAACAATATTCCCTTGTCGAAACGAGGCAGCTTTAGGACGTAAGGTATTCAAACTATCCCACCCCTGCTATTTCTCTCCTCCTGTTACACCCTATTTCATTGCTTTTAGCCCTCACACTGGCAGCACAGCATGTTTCCCTT
This sequence comes from Cranoglanis bouderius, assembly GCA_023630585.1. Taxonomy (NCBI): domain Eukaryota; kingdom Metazoa; phylum Chordata; class Actinopteri; order Siluriformes; family Cranoglanididae; genus Cranoglanis; species Cranoglanis bouderius. The sequence goes on along the minus strand of CM042551.1, from coordinate 4,960,424 downwards.
CTCAGCAAGTTCAATATGATTTAAAGCGATACACCCCATGGAATCCGTGAATAGTTAGCTCTTCAGGCCTCCCGCATTTCCTGCTCGATATTATGTGATTTATTTACTTATTTGGTCAGTTTGGACATGACGGTCATGGACCTCTATTGTGATAAAGCTGAGCATCTGCCACAGTGGAAAGCACACAGCGCTGGGTCGATTACTGAGGAGATTTATTAAAATACGTATTACAATTGACATGATTAAATGTGGAATCTGTAATGTAATCTTTGAGATATCTTTCAGCTGTATTTCTTATATAGTACTTTATACTATACTTTAATATACAACATATGAATGAAAAATAATTTACCATTATGAACCCTTACGCCAGGGCAGTACCTCAACAGGTAATGTTTTGTCATGCGACACCTACACTGTAACTATATCAACACTCTTACCAGTCCTAGCTAGTATCGGCTAACTAACTAGCCTAGCTTGAGGTTGGTTGCCTTTTGCTGTAGCTTTGGAGGTCGAACATCAAGAGAATTTGAGCTGCTTGTGTGACTTGTCTGTACAGGTGCATCTCAAAGAATTTGAATATCGTGGAAAAGTTCTTTTTTTTCCCCGTGAGTTAATTCAAAAAGTGGAACTTTCATATATTCTAGATTCATTACACATAAAGTGAAATATTTCAAGCTTTTTTTGTTTTAATCTTGATGATTACGGCTTACAGCTCATGGAAATCAAAAATCCAGTATCTCAAAATATTAGAATAAAGAATTTACAAAACAGAAATGTTGACTTTCTGAAATGTATGTTAATTTATGCAGTCAACATTTGGTCGGGGCTCCTTTTGCACAAATTACTGCATCAATGTGGCATTGCATGGAGGCAATCAGCCTGTGGCACTGCTGAGGTGTTATTGAAGCCCAGGTTGCTTTGATAGTGGCCTTCAGCTGGTCTGTATTGTTGGGTCTGGTGTCTCTCATCTTCCTCTTGTCAAAATTCAGGTCAGGCGAGTTGGCTGGCCAATCGAGCACAGTAATACCATGGTCAGCAAACCAGTCACTAGTTGTTTTGTTACTGTGGGCAGGTGCCAAGTCCTGCTGGAAAAGGAAATCAGCATCTCCATAAAGCTTGTCAGCAGATGGAAGCATGAAGTGCTCTAAAATCTCCTGGTAGACGCTGCATTGACTCTCGACTTGAGAAAACACAGTGGACCGACACCAGCAGATGACACGGCACCCCAAATCATCATTGACCGTGGAAACTTCACACTGGACTTCAAGCAACTTGGATTCTGTGCCTCTCCACTCTTCCTCCAGACTCTGGGACCTTGATTTCCAAACGAAATGCAAAATTTACTTTCATCTGAAAAGAGGACTTTGGACCACTGAGCAATGGTGTTTTGAGTAAAAAGGTGTTTTGAGTTAATTAGCTGATTAGAGCTCTTCTCAGGTCGACATTGCTGTATTATAAATTTTTTATTCTAATATTTTTGAGATACTGGATTTCCAGTATCTCATTTCCATGAGCTGTAAGCCATAATCATCAAGATTAAAAAAAAATAAATAAAAAAAAAAGGCTTGAAATATTTCACTTTGTGTGTAATGAATCTAGAATATATGAAAGTTCCACTTTTTGAATTAAATTATGGGGGGAATATATATATATATATATTTTTTTTTAGATGCACCTCTATACAAGAACAGTTAACGTCACATTGCATACTGGTGAACATCCCAAAATAGACGTTGTTATTTTTATTTATACTGCAATGTTGGAGTGTTGTAAATGAAATATTTTGGACTGTCATAAATCTGTTCAGATATTTCACTAGCACTCTATTCTTCATGTTTGTTTTTCTTGCTTGCCCCCAACTTTGGTTTTGAGATAAAAGTGACTGACATCACTCCGTGCTTTTCTGTAAATTATATTTTACCTTTTGTAAGCATTCCACTGTGATTAAAAAACATCATTGGTGACACTTTTTAAAAGTGGCCACGCTCCACCTGCCTTGTAAACGTTCCTCATAAGATGTGTGATGGTGCTCGAGAAAAACACACCAAGTGTGAAAGCAGCTTTGAGAGTTCAAATCCCATGACCAAAAAAAAAAAAACACAGTTGAGCAAGGTAAAAATCCTTAAGATTAATAAGACACAACAGCACACCTATTATCTACATACTGTACATATGAACTAGCGAGCTGCATAGGCTGTACACTAACTGTCCCTTTACCTTCTACTGTTAACCATTAGCTGGGATGCTCTTGTGCAGTGGACTGTGAATCATATATTTGACCCCTAAAGGTCCAAAAGAGTTTAATTAACTTTGCTTTGGGTCGGTCATCTGTCCCTCATTGATCAGAGTTATGCTAGCAAATAACAGGCATCTAGCACTAACAGATGAGAGCAGTTAGCACCCAGTTAGCGCTCTCCTCCTCATGTGGTGCGAAAGAGAAAACCTAGCTAGTAAGTGAGAATTGGCAACAACAAAACTGAGTATAAATCTTCAACTCATAAAAAAATGTAAAAATAAATTTAAATAAATAAATAAATAACGTAGAATGAGCTCCACTGCAGTAAACCACGTTATTCATCCTAATGGCCGTTTTGTATTACGCCTTTCTTTTTATGGCCACACAATGAATTATAATTTAATATACTCTGATTCCTCTCCATCAAACATGCACGAAAAAGTAACTATATGCTAATTACACACATTTCCAAATGGATCTGATTACTTGATTATTGTAAACATGTTACGTAATTCAAACCAGATTACATCTCGTCTGTTACGCCGACGTTGTGAAACTCATTCGAGACGATAGCATGCACTTGGCCCTGACTCGTGACGCCTGGCTGCGGATCAGAACTGAAAGGAAGGAGGAAGAGTATGGTAATAACAGGGGTGTAATCTGACACTGATGCAGTAGTGATGGACAACAGCGTGGGGGTTCTGGTGAGGGATTTTGTGATCACCGAGACGTTTTGGCCGGCAGAACAAACAACTCTGGTTGACTTTGGCTGAGTTTGGGAGACAGTGTGGGTGGAGCCAGGCCTGGCAGGAGCCAGTGACCAGCAGCAGGACAAAGCGTGCTTCAAGGAGTAACCGAGAAAAAATGTTAATGGGCTGTAGAGTTTAATGCGAGATGCATCTTAATATGTGCAGTATGTTAATACTAACAACCTAATGCTAAACCCTTTTATTTCCAATATACTGTATGAGCGATTCCACATCCTATTTATCCTTTTTTTTTTAAATAAGTTTTCATTAATTTCAGTATTTGATTTTTTTTACAAGGTTTCTTTGCTGACACGCTGTATTTTGCTCTTAAATGAATAAAATACATGAGTTAGCATGGATTTAGCAAATACACAAAATGTGGTTAACTAGTATCCATGCTAATATCACAAGGACATTAAAGACATTCTAATGATCTACTTTAAATGATTTTTAAGGGACTTTTTAATATGGCTTAATTATAATTATTATCCATCCATCCCTCCATTTTCCATACCGCTTATCCTACACATGGTCACGGGGAGCCTGGAGCCCGGAGCCTGAACCCAAAGCACAGGGAGAACATGCGCACACAGGGCGGAGGCGGGAATCAAACCCCAACCCCTGCAGGTGTGAGGCAACCACTAAGCCACTGTGCCCCACAACTATTATTATTATTATATAATTATAATTGAAACTAAAGAAAAAAGAATTAGAGAACTCTTCAGGAAATTCGGATGATGCAGCTTCCTGTTGACTTGTGGCGTGTTCCACATTCACAGGGGTGAATGTGTCCAGATAACAGGGTTGAGTGAATGAACTCATATGTAAATTTTTTCATAATTTCTATAATGCATAAGTCACAGAAAAGGACATTTCACACGAGATGATAAGTGGAGTCGAACGTTAATGCAAAAGTTCTATTTTCGCAGTATTTTAATGATTAAAGTGTAGTTAAAGTGGACCTCAGAGGAGCAGAAATGCTGTTTTAGTTATTATTTCACTGTATTTGTTATTTATCTGAAATATGGGCGTTGTGAAGGACATGTTACCTGTGTTTAAAATGTCCTTTACGTACATATTTGTAAAAGTAATAACAGTGGGACAGCCAATCACAGCTGTGTGAGGGAGCTCTCTGTGTTTACGATTGAGAAAACCATTCTCCATACAACCACGTTTGTTCTAATTATACCCCTGTAATAACGGTACATTTGCTGTAGTAAATCTCTCGCTGATGTTTAGACAGAACCCTTGCCAGATTTGTGCTTTTTATTACTCCATCTCTCTTCAGTTTCAAGTAGTAAGCAGCAGCAAATCCATGGCTTAGCGGCCGGTGGAGGGCCTTGTCGGGACAGGCAGGTACAGGTGCGGCCTAGGGTGTAGATTTGTTCGTGTCTGTGTGAAGGTGTGGGAACCGCCGAGCTGCAACTGGCGCATGAGTAACAAGAGCCAGAGGGAGTGTGGCGTAATCTCGGCTAATGCTTTTCTTTTCACTTTGCCTCTCATACACACACACACACACTCGTAACAAACAAGCCATGCGTGCGTGCACATACACATACACACGTATACGTATACACACACATGCCTGTGTACACACAGCCCTCAATCATCTTTAAATACGAGGCAAATAAAGTGTTTGTGCCCTCTTCAGCACTTTGTCTGCACTTTTCTTTCCTTTATTTCCACTCTGTTCCTTTTTCTTTAATGCTCAGGTATTCACACACATACACATATAATGATACTCAGGGTTGGGAGGGTACTTTAAAAATGTTTTTCCGTTACAGTTACAAATTAATGCAATCCAAGTATTTGTGTTCATTTCTACCAAATTAACCAGGAGGTTGCCATGTGAGTCATGACTGGCAGGAGAGAACCAGAACTATAATCAAGCAGCTGTCTATATTGTGTTATGTCAAAAGATTAATTTCTTTAGTTTTAAATGTAAAAAAATAAAAAATAAAAAAAATTGTAATCCTGATAGTATTCCCATTTTTTTTTACAAAATGTACCTGTAATCTGATTACTTTGGTTTTTGACGTAACTGTAACAGATTACAGTTACCAGTTTTTTTGTATCCTGATTACATAACGCCGTTACATGTATTCCGTTACTCCCCAAGCCTGATGATACTCATATTAGAGCTACAACATACACACCTTCTTCTCTGAATGGAGGTTAACACTTAGACTTAGACTTAGACTTAGACACACTGTTTTATTGTGTTGTATGGCCACAAGGGAAACGTACAGTATGTTTTAGTGCTGGGGTGAAACTCTTATACACAACATACAGCCACGTTTCAGCTAAATGGGTAAAAGTGACGGTCTGTTTAGGTCTAAAAGGAAGAATGAGCAAAACATTTTTTGCCTGTTTGACTGAACTGAATGGATTAAATCCAAAGAAATAGCCAAGTCGGTAGCCTATAAATAATGTAAACTTAGTCCTAATGTGTTCTGTGGAAAGTTCAAATCTATGACGCAAACAAATAGCCAAAATATTAGAAAAAAAAACTCTTTTCAACATTGAATCTAAGAAAACAGGGGTTTACCCATTCAGAAAATACTGTATACCTGACACCAGTTATCTCAGACTACAATATCTCATTTGTACGTGGTTTCTTTGCTGGAAGGCTACAATTTGCTGTTAAATGACATAAATAACAGCATTTAAAGTAACAGGGTTCAGCATAGAATTAGCAAATACACAAAAAATGTGGTTAACTAGCATCCATGGCATAAGGATATTAAGGACATACTTATAATTTTTTCTTTTTAAATATTATTTATTTATTTACTTTCAGTCTATAATTTGTGGAACAAGGTTGTTACTTTCACAGCGACCTTATCAGTCAATATCACTAGCACTGAATATAAACAACAACAAAAAAGATGGATAAAATTTTCTTTTCTTCTTCCCATGATCTTCAGGAAATTTGGATGATGCAACTTCCTGTTGACTCGTGTGAAATGTTCCAAATATTTCACTGGAGTGAATGTGTTGAGGTAACAGGGGCGAGTGAATGACAAAACTAAAATATACATTTTTAAAATAACTTATAATGGATGATTCATGGAAAAGGACATGAAATATTAAATGGATTCACACTTTAACGCAAAAATAATACGATTTGTGAAGATTTTAATGATTATATTTTCAGGTAAAGTATATTTATTGTAGGCTGGGTCAAAAATGCTGCTTTCAAAGTGCTGTAGAGGTTTTATTAATTATCTATAACATACACGTAGATTGTTCTGAAGGGCACTTTACCTGTTTTTAAGATTGCAAATGTAATATCAATGGGACTCAAAATGGCACCGGAATCATTGCACTCACCCAAATTATGACTTGGGATCTGCATTGCAACACAACTGTTGAATTTTTGAAGCTAATAACTAGAGAGAGATTAAGAAATATATACACCAGCTCTCTATTGAAAATGAATGTGTGTTGCTTTATGTGGTTTCTTTACATTTTACCATTCATCCTTTGTCTTTATGTGGTTTTCAGTTTTTTAAACACATCTGCTCATTACGTTTCAGTCCTATTCATGGTAAATTACTACACAGTGCACAGTCATGTGACATAAGAAGTGTCAGCCCACTGGATGACAACATGGTAAGATAATTCTTGGTTATATTGTGTGATGATGTCTTTTAGTGTAATAGACTTCAGTGTGGATTTATGACACTAAATTTGGCGATTCATCAAAGAAATGTAGTTTATCTGAGACAAAATCCAAGGACACCCACACATCAGAGTGAAGCTTAAGTCGGTACATACGTCAGAATTCTTTAAGTACATCCGCTTGGACTCTGTGAAAGATAAAAAGTCACAACAATAGATGAAAGATGGAATACATATCCTCGGATGAGGGTGGAGGAGGGGTTGTGGGAGGCTGTGGGCTGGCAGCTGTCTCTGCTGTACGGGGGCCCTCGGGTCTCGGCTGAGCTCGGAGCAGCTGTCGGAGTTGCGTGTGTGGGGTTGTAAGACCGGGGAGAGGGTGGGGGGAGGGCATGAGAACCACCACCCTGCTATCCTGGGGGGCGTGTCCCCAGCCTGTCTCCCCTCCTCTGAAAGGCAGTGATTGATGGCGCAGGGTTGACACCAGGCTTGGGTAACAATCGCCTCGGGAGGGACGGAGTACTAGCGGAGGCCTCGGGTCCCCTCGTCCCCTCTTTCTGGTCCTTTTTTTCAGAGGCAAATGCGAGATCAATTGAAGTTGTAATTCAGTCGTTTTTCTCAATATGTCTCTTTCTGACGTGTTCGCTCCAACATATGCCTTTCTTAACACCCTTCAAAGACCTTTTAACCACCGCTGGGGGGGGGGACGTGACGTTCCACAACTTATTTGTTTTGTGATTATTTGTCAGATTATTCAAATCTGTTGACCGACCCCAGACGTTCCATTAGACAGAGTTCACATGTTCGTGGATTAAGGTGCTTTTCTCTGTGTTCACATATACTGTGGGTTAGCTACTACACTCCAGAGGTAGGCCTGCATCGGGTTATCGATCGAGTATTAGTGGCCCATGTTTTGCTCATCCTCTGACCCTGTGGAGCCTCACGGAAACCTTTTCAGTAAGTCGGCAGTGGCTGCCATGCTCGGGGACTGATTTACAGCCTCGGGTAGGCGGCGGGAAGCTGAGGGGGCACCTCACTGTCCGGCAGCTGTTCACAGTGGTCTTAAGTAGTCAGTTCACACGGAAACGCAGCCATGGCACTCCGAGTTCCTCCAGCTGGCTCACGTCCAGGCTGTGTCCGAAACGCATTCCAGCACAGGAGTGCACAGTATGCTGATGGGACGCTGATCTCTGGATGGATAAGACTGGACGGGAACTTTAATGCGTTTCTGAGTTTCTTAAGCTGTAAATGCTCTGAGGCTAGCAATTTCCCCAGAGGCCGTGGATTAAAACCCACCAACTGGGCACGGACCGCTTGTATACGGAGCCAGCATGAGCAACAGCCACCGCCGAGGGAGGCCAAAGGCTCTGAGAGAGTGGGAAATGGTCCAGAAAAATAAATGTCCCCTTGATCCCTACACATAAACCTTCCCTCGCTCCCACACATTAGCTGCCCTGGTTTGACACCGCACCGTTTAGCGGAGTTTAATAAGCGCTTAGAGCACTGGTGTGAAAGTCAAACACCTTGTCCCACAATGTGACGAGAGGTCCATCACTCACCGTTATTTGCTTAGCGTAACAACCACCGAGAGAGGACAGAGAAAGCGAGGGAAAGGGGTAAGACCGAGGTCGCACTGTAATTTAGCTAACCGTATTTCACTCCCTTTATCTTAGAATAATGCGAAAACAAACCAGTTGCATAATTACACGTTTCCACAGAATGATGCATGCGAGGTGGACAAGTTCACGCAACACACAATACACGTGCAACTGCACACAAAGACTCTGGAGAAAGGGCTGAAGCACAGGGGAAGATAAGAATAGCTCATATTTTTGTTTTTTCTGAGTTTATCTCACTGGGAAAGGCCGAGGTGTAGCCGCACTGGGAGACAAACAATCCCAACTTTCTTTCCCTAATGGTTCTTGACAGCAGACTGCTCAGTGATGGAAGATCTCGAAAGGAAGACGGAGGTGTGAGAGAGACTGTGTAAAGGAAAACCTAGCACACGATTTAATTCTCGGCTTGCGACTATTTATACTTGTGAGAATTGAAAGCATATGTCCTCATACATGTACATTCTCATATCGTTTCAATGACTGTGAAACTCAAAAGGTCAAACTGAACCATCTTTCTACAGAAGAGTGTGGATAAATGACCTCCAGAAATTCCTGAAAAACTAAAAGTTCTTGAATAATGCTGTAAGATAAACAGCTGAATAGTTTTACTATTTTAATGTAAGCTCAGTTCGTATGGCATGTGCAAAAACGTATTGAATCTCTTTCTGCCAAACATCATTTTCTTTCACATTTTTGCACATCTTTGCACACACATGATTGGCTGAAACCAGCTTCAAACACGTTTTCTCGTGAGCTTTACAGATAAACATCGTAAACAACATCTCTTGTGTCTATGGTTTCATATGATCTGTGAACAGTGTTGGAAACACAACCAGTGATACAATCTCCAGAACCGCTTATCAGAAAGTGATCGTAAGCGTTAACATGTTAAGGATGTAAGCGGGCGTAGATAGCCACGTCTTCTGATTGGCTGCATGTTAGCAGGGGGTCTGAGCTGCTGACTGGCCGTGACACAGTTTGTGGTGGGGGATGTAATCCTCTCCACACTCTCCGCAGGCCCTCGACGGTTGTTTTCCCACATAAATCATAGCGCACCGGGGTGGTAAAGTCATCACTGGACATTCAGTCCATAAACGCACACACACACACACACACACACACACACAAACACTTATAATGTAGACACATTCAGTCCACACATACTTACATATTGACTTACATATTGACATATATTAATTTCAGCACTGCAGTATGCTAGCACAATTCGGACATATTATACTAGACTTTATATTTACTAGCTACACTTATACATTATTAGATAAACTTATACATTCATTTGTAAATAACTGTTGATTTATTTTTATTTTATTTTTTAAACTGCTGATAAAAAAAGTCTTATTCATATTAAATAAAGTACAACAGACTTTCTTTTATAGCAAAATAGTCAGCGATGGGGTTGTGTGATGAAGCGCAGATACTGTTACCACCTCAAAGTTGATTCTTGTCCAATAACAACACGCCCTAAAGTGTTTTATTTTCCTTATACCATAGCAATGTTTTATTTATTACTGAATGACATTACTGATATATCTTCCATTTTATTCTGCACTGCTAAATCTCACCTTGGCAAAAGATCTTGACAATTTATTATGCAAAACCCACAACGATATCTTTTTTTTTTTTTTTTTTTTTTTTTGCATGCTGTATCTGTTTTCTTGCCTTTCTTTGGGCAGGAGCAAGTTCAGGATGATATCTTCAAGTGTTTAGGCTTAAGATATGCTGTAGCCAGGCGCAAGATAACTATGAAAAGAATGAATCAATGCCTTTCATCCTTCGCTAAAATATCTTATCTATTACCTCAGTGCGAGACCTGGCACTTACGGTTCTCCCATCTTGTTAGCTTAATTATCTGTACGGTCCCAAGTGACCCCCGTAGGGTATTAGCCATGTCCCCGGGGTCTGGGAGAGGCGTGGGGGCAGGGTTAAGAGGCCGCTGGGGGAGATAGTGAGGATGTGTGTGCTTGGCTCTCTGCAGGGTGGTCCTCATTCACAAAGTCTCTCTAACCTCCTGCTTTCACTCTCAACAAGGCAAACATACAGTACCATTCAGGCGCCACAATGAGCACAAGAACCCAAACAGAATGGGACACAAATCAATACTGCATGACAATAGCAGCAATAAATATGTGGCCAATCTTTGATGCACGTCAGAACTATAAGTGCGTCCAGCTGAGCAAATGCTTTATAATGCACAAGCTCTTCAAAGAGACTCCGGCATGAATTGGTTTATATATAAAGCTACACGTGTTAGCCTGCGATATTTGAATTCTGATATTTGAAGTCGGTTCTGAGTGTGAAAAAACATGAACTATAACTTCTAACAGGACCCAGGTGCAGAGGATAAACATGACATCCCTGTGCGTAAATCACGCCCGCCAACACCTTCTCGTTTCTCTGATGTTGGAACCCCTCTGAGTTCGGCGAGAATCCTGTCACTGGCCTTTCCCTTCCATACACACTCTCACACTCACAAACACACTTACAGTTTTCCACAAAGACAGGTTGACGTGAGAGATTCGTGTAAAAGCTGAGGAAAAACAAACGTCTTCATCTTCCTTGAACTGTAATATAGTAGTTATCCAGAACACATCGGATATTCATATAAAATAATAAATAATCAGTATGTAAAAACAAATTGTACTGTAAGGGGATACTTACGGTTTAATAAACCTGTTGCAAAAAAGTCTTTGATATGACTCAGTTCTACTCAAGTCAAAGGGCTGTGCTGTTATAAGAAAATAATCAACGACAGGGTGGTGTAATGAAGCCGATAACAGCACATTATGTTTTATTCATTTTGTGCCACAACAATATGTCAACAAGTACAATTTTTTTTTATTTATTAATGAATAACATCATATTTGTCATTGTTTATACAGTAGTTACATTTAACCCTTTACTGCATGGTGTTGCCATATGGCAACAATTAATTTATCTCCAATTTTTTGATAGACATTAATACAAAACTACTCTTTTCCTATGTAACTGGAAAAGGGGGGCTTTAACTTTGACATAACAAAAAAAATGCCATCTCAGAAATGTTGTGTTGTTTTTGACTATATGATACTTTCCACCACTGCGCATTGTTGCCATACGGCAACAATTTACCAACTACCCTCCTAAATAAAATCTACATTTTATATATATATTTTTATTACTTGAACTAATTCAAGTAGTAAAAACATTTTCGATGCAAACGTAATAATTCATGCAGTAGAGGGTTAATGTTATGTAACGTCTGCAAAACACGTTCCTGTGTTATAGCAGCTGTAAACGGTCGTTCCCACACAAGCCTCTATTTTTTCTCTCTCTTTATGTTAATAAAACAAACAGAAATGCAGCTTGTCATGGTACTGAGACACTGGAAAGCATAAACTTCTCTGTCCTGAAGACTTTCCCATGTCATAAAACCTAAAGTTATGGCTTTACCACTGACTGTTACAAAATGCTGACATTGGAGACTCCATATCAACAATAAGACACTTTATTTTTTTTATTCTGTTTGTGTAATTCGTAATATTGTGTAATACTATAAAAACGATAACATGTTCAACTTGAGCATTAATCAAAATGCTTACACGTAGCCACAAATGAACTGAAATGATGAAATCTTTCATCTTTGAGGACTAAACAAATGCCACTTGTCTTTGCGCCATCATGAAAGGCTGTGACAGCAAAGACACGTCTCTGAACCTGAGCCAAACGATCTACTGAGCGTAACCGCAAAGAGTTTATACAAACAATATGGCCTAAACTTTACAACAGTGAGAGTGGGTGTTTCCAAAAAATAACCTTGTAAGCAGAAACAATAACAACAATAACATCGACAGAAAGAGAGGACTCCAAACCTGGACCATGTGATTTTAAAAAGCGTCTGTTACATGAGGCTGAAATATGAATATGTATTAAATAATCCATGATAAAAGGCAATTTATATATCTATTATAATTTTATTGATTATTGATCATTCGGTTTTAGCTTTATATGAAATGCACAGCTTATTTTTCTTTGCAGGTGTTGTATGAAAACGAACTAGAAGGAAATTAAATAAAGAAGAAAAGTAAGTAAGGATGAGAAAAATACAAAGCAGAGAGGTAGGAAGGAAGAAAAGAAAAGGAAATGTGATGAGATGATGAAAAGGCAAATGAAATAACAGGGGAATGAAGGAAGGAAGGAAGGAAGGAGGATAAATCTGAAGGGAGGAGAGAAGTGCCAGTGGAAGGAAGGAGAAGAAAATAATAGATGGAAGTAGGAAATGAAAATGCATAGCAAAGAAAGAAAGAAAGAAAGAAACAAACAAACAAACAAACAAACAAAGAGAGAGAGAAAGAAAGAAAAATCTTAATGAAGGAAAGAAGTAACTGGGGAAGAAAGGATAAAAAGAAAAGATGGAGAAGGAAAGGAAGGAAAGAAGGAAGGAAGGAGGATAAATCTGAAGGAAGGAAATAAGTAACAGTGGACAGAAGGAGAAAAAAGAAAAGATGGAAGTAGAAAAGGAAAAAGAAAGAGAAAGAAAGAAAGAAAGAAAGAAAGAAAGAAAGAAAGAAAGAAAGAAAGAAAGAAAGAAAGAAAGAAAGAAAGAAAGAAAGATCTGAAGGAAGGAAAGAAGTAATGGGAATGAAGGATAAAAAAGAAAAGATGGAAGTAGGAAAGGAAAAGGAAAGGAAGGAAAGGAAGGAAGGAAGAGAAGAAAATATGGAAGGAAGAAAGGGGAAGGGTAGAATGAAGGAAGGAAGGAAAAAAAGAATCAGTTAAAGGAGAGTTAAAATGGGAGGAACAGAACAAAAGAAGAAAAGATACATATTTATTCAGCAGAATTTATTTTCCTATATTTAGAATCCAGTTAGGAAATTGCAGTATTTCTGTGTGACTCGCGTTTTGAGTGACGCAGCTAAAAGACTAAGTGCAGGTTTGAAGGGACGACATTATTATTGTCAACAGCCGTTTTTATTCTACTGAAAACCACAAAGCCATAATGATCCAGACCACTGCTTTACAATTCAACAAAATGTCGAAACTGAGCAATCTGAAGTCCAAAACGCACAACAGTTTATTTTTCTGTTGTATTTTCAGTCATTTACTGTGTAAATAGTTTATAATGATACATCAGTGTTGTGCAACTGTGTTTTTTTTTCTAGGAATGAAGGACCACAAGAAGGAGGTAACAGAAGAAAAAGACAGAAAGGAGGATTGAAAAGAAGGAAGGAAGGAAGGAAGGAAGAAGTTCATTCATTTAAACAGGAGAACACCAGAATCAGAAGAATGGCACTCATTATGTACCACAATACAAAGTAATTAATTTTTTTTTTACTGGATTTTTAATTTTATAATAGTGTTTTATTACGACCACAAGTATGAGAATTACTCTGCATAAAGCCGGGTAATTACGCCATTTCTGTGTAACTCACTTTGATTGACATCGTTAAAGAGTGCTGTGCTTTTTTATCCAAGGAAAAGCCACAAAGCCATAATGATCTAAATAGCATCGTTTTGCGTTGTTTTTTTTTTTCTTTTCCAATTCAATAAAATGACAAAACGTAGCGGTTTGACTTGGATTTCTAATTCTCCACTAAAAAAACGTACGTTTGGAATGCAAAACACGAGAATAAAAGAAGAGTCTGCTGAAAAAACTGTCTGGCATAAAATAAAGGAGGCTAGTCCTCGTAAATATGTCAGTGGGTTTATAAAGTGTGTTAATGCTGAAGCACGTACAAACCTTGTGTAGTAAACAATACCACACTCAAGGGCCAAAATGTTCCAGGTGCCTGGTGAGTGAGTGTAAGCTTTCTGTTCAGGCCAACCCCAAAAAACACTCTCCGTAACGAACTTCACTTCACTTAAACCACACTTGCTTGCCATTAATTTATTCAAGGACGGGTAGGGACGGTGGTGAGTGGGGGTCAGAGCAAATCTCTGAATGTTTCTGCGCTCCCCCTCCTCTCCTCCTGTGCCTCCTGCGGAGAGAAACTGTGTCATAATGCAGCAGGCCTTTTCTTATTCAAATGCCCAGCATTGTCTCTGTAAGCGAGCAGCTCTGCTCGGTGCCACAGAACAACCGAGGCTCTATATGTAGTGGTGAAAGAGTACAGCGGGGCTGGGTGTACAGAACTGTCGTCTACACTCACTTCCGGCCCACATCGTTCGTCGGCTGATCACGCAATACTGCATGGACGAAAACACAAACACATGGCAAAGAGAGTAATTTGTTTGTCTAAACACCTGTGTATGCTTCATGCAGGCTTTCATGAACAATATGATATGTTCATGGAGCAAACGGATGTCATGTGGAGGCTTCGCTCATCGTGTCGTGTACAGGTCAGCCGGGCGAACTCCCAGACGAACACGCTACACGACCAAGCCTGTGAGCTGGTTTCTGAGCACGCCCAAGCCGAATCAAGACTATCAGGGCCAGCAGTTTTCTTCCTGTAGCCACGTTCTTCCTGTAGTCAGTCAAATTTTAATAGCGCCACCTGCAGTACTGGAGCACTCATACACAACCACCGATGAGAAAGAGTTTGAGAGCTCACAAAGGTGGCTTTGTCTTCGTGCAACCCTTGCAGACATCATCTCTGCGTCAAGCGTGCTCAGATCTTAAGTCAGTGTTTCTCAAAGTGGGGTTCGTGAAGCATAACCAGGGGGTGGGTGGATATGTGGGGGTCCCTAACTCCAAAAAGTTTCATCAGTGGGTAAGTAAATGAAAAGAAAAGATGATGAACTTGTCTTGAAAGGAGCTGAAGAAAGGGAGGAGAAAATTGAAAAAAGAAAAGAAAAGATCACACTTTCAATTTCATAACTGCTCACACGACTTAGTCCATATGTTCATAAGGTCGAGGCTACGTTTGATGATTTTTTTTTTTTTTTTTAGCTTTGGTTTGTTACAGTGGTGGAAATCACAACTCACCGTTATCAGAGTTATTATATTTATGACTGAGTTCTTATAATTATGAACCTATTTGTGTGGTCACTTGAATTGAAGGGGTTTAATCCAGATCATTCAAAAGCAACTCAGTCTATAAATATGTCAACTTGAACCCAATTTGTTTTCTTGCTGGAAAGTCCAGGAAATAAAAAGCTCCAATAAATAGACAAAATGTTATTGTAATATAATGACAATAATATGTATATAGTTCATAAAATAAATCTGGACTGAGGGATTTTTTTTTTTTTTTTTTACAGTTAAAAGGGTCCCTGACTTCAGTGGGTAAATAAATCACATATCTTTGATGATGATGATGATGATGGATGAAATGTTTTTTAAAAAATCTTTCAGTAATCCAGCAATGGCCTGTTTCCAGAAAAAATGAAAAGATGATGAACTTGAAAGCACAAATACAGGGTGTAATTCTTGGCATGGCTGGTCTTCTTGGAGCTCACAGGTCAGATCAAAGCAACACAGGATCTCAGTTTCAGACTTTCAGAGTTGTCTCTGCTGAATTACTATGCATTACCACAACAGTTAAGACTTGCACTTAAATTAAGGGACATCTGCTTTGGTTTGTCCAGATCTTGTCTTTTGCCCTGAATGCTTGAAGCAAACAAGTTATTTAACTAATAATACTGCGTCTCTCAGGAAGGCTCAGAAAGCTTTTATTTTTCCTGGATCGAGGAAAATGAACACATAACTTCTCTCATAAAACTGGGATGTTTCATGTGGTAATGCTTTGCTCAATCCCTGCCATGAAGTCTTTAACTTTATTATTTGGAATAGGCAGTGTGGAAAATTTAAAATGTTAGTGAAAGTGTGGGCAGTGTGTCCAAATCTCAATGATGAGAGCACTTAACTGAGTGAAAGTCCAAATATGTCCAGACTTAAATGTACTCATGTATGTACATGCAAAAAGTATATGATTTTAACTGAAAATAAAAAGTTTAATAACAGCCTTTTTTTTTATTGTGTTCAATTGCATAAGTGATCACATAACGAATGTTAAGACGGTTGAAGTTAGAAACAATGAGAAATGAAAAGGGGACAAATGTTGGGATGAAGAAAAGAAGAGGAAAGAATGAACAGAAGGAAGGACAGGAAGAAGGAGGGGAAAAAAGCAAAATTAGAACAGATGGAAGAAAAAAGGAAAATGAAGGAAGGAAGGAAGGAAGGAAGGAAGGAAGGAAGGAAGGAAGGAAGGAAGGAAGGAAGGAAGGAAGGAAGGAAAAACAGGAAAAATATAAGAAAAGATGTAAG
The DNA here is from genome assembly GCA_023630585.1 of Cranoglanis bouderius. NCBI lineage: Eukaryota > Metazoa > Chordata > Actinopteri > Siluriformes > Cranoglanididae > Cranoglanis > Cranoglanis bouderius. The sequence continues at coordinate 4,943,996 of CM042551.1, read as the reverse complement.
GGAAAAGGAAAAGGAAAAAGAATGCAAGAACGGAAGGAATGGAAGAAAAAATTAAAAAGAAAAGAAAAACAAAGGGAAAAGGGAGAGGAAAAAGAAGGCAAGAACAGAACGAAGGAAGGAAGAAAGAAAAGAAGGAAGGAAGGAAGGACAGATAATAAAAAAGAAAAGAACAAATCGAAGAGAAAAGAGAAAGGAAAGAGAACTCAAGAAAGGAAGGAAGGAAGAAAGAAGAAAAATGAAGAAGGTAAGAATGATTAAATGGAAGGAAAGGGGGAAATGAATAAAGAAAGCATGAACAGAAGGAAGGAGAAAACTGAAAAAAGAAAGGGAAGATGGAAAGGGAAAAAAGGAGGAAGGAAGAAACCAGAAAAGGAGAAGATGGATGGGAAAAGAAGGAAAGAACAGAAGGAAGGAAGAAGAAAACTGAAAAAAAGAAGAAGAAGAGGAAGAAGAAGAGGAAGAAGAAGAAGAAGAAGAAGAAGAAGAAGAAGAAGAAGAAGAAGAAGAAGAAGAAGAAAAGATCACACCTTCAGTTTCATAACTGCTCACACAACTGAATCCATATGTTCAGAAGGTTTAAGCTATATTTCTGGGCGGGGTTAGGATTTTCACTTTTATTATGAATTATTTTTAATGAAAATAAAAGATAATATAGCAAACATTTTTATGTGTGTGTGTGTTTGTTTGTATGTCTGTTACATGGTTAAAGTAATGAATTGGTAGCTGGGTAAAACTGAAATATCTGTCATGATTTTGATGTTTTGTAAGAAGTAACAGTGAAAATGTATGGAGTAAAAAAAAGTGTTTAAATGTAGCCTAATTAAGTAAAAGTATGTTACAAATATTGTTCGTATAAAATATATATATATATACCCAAAAGTACAAATGTTTTAAATAATACTTAAGTAAGATAACGAAGTAAAATTAAGCGCTTTCCACCTCTGTTCAGTGGGCGGAGGGATATCCTTGCTCTCACTGCGCTCTTTATTGCACTGAGGCCTGAGAAGGGGCGGAGTGATATCTCGGTCCTGGAGGGAAGGAGTTGGAGAAACTTTCCCCAAAAGTTATTGGAGGTGATCGGAGTCGCACTGCGACCGCGGCCGCGCTGCACTGAGGAACTACGGCACTGGACTAACGCCGAAAGACGCTTTTTGAAAAGAAAGTTTCTACGAAAGAAAAAGAAAAACAAACCCACTCTATGAGGCTGCTTTTTCTCAAAGTGATCCCTGGGAACTTCAGTCTTTTTCTCGTTTTTTAAAAGGATGTATTATTGCTGACGCTTTCAACAGAGGAGATGGATAAGATGTCCACAAATATGAGGAATTACAGATTTTGGGTAGTCCTGTCAGTTTTGGGTCTTGTGCAGATTTGTGAAGGTGAGTTTCACGCTTTTTCTTTGCTGCCTCATTGAAAGAAAGTTGCAGACAACCTGCTCGCGCGGTGTGCATGGGATGGGAGACACGCTCGTGCTTGTTTTCTTTATAGAAAATATCTGTATTAGAAAGTGCTTAGAAAGCAGTGCGTGTTTTAGATTTACCAATGCATTTTAACCAGGGGGGGAAAAAAGTGCATTTTTTTAGCCTTGATGCATTTTCGAGTCAGTCCTATATACTTTATTGAAGGTCCTTCAACTGCTTGGTCCATCAGGTGGAGGAAATTCAACAGCAAGGATGAATGGTGTACCTATCAATCGTTATCGCGACGCTGTCTTAGTTGACACATTTATATGCAAATCAGCAACACAATATTATTTGCTTGGTATGGGCATCCTGAGCAAGCTCACGCGCTCGAGTGGAGTTTCTTTGGAACGAGTCAAAGCTCTCGCGCTACAGTTGCAGAAAGTAACTCAAACGTCACATCAGGCAAAGTGCAATATTTGCATTAAGTCCCTATGAAATGCAATCCTTATATATGTGTGTGTGTCTGTATATTATAAGAGCAACCCGCTATATTCATGCATAGTGCATAAAGTACATATAAGGGCCATTTGTTGCAACTGGATTTTTATTTATTTATTTATTTTAATGAAAGCATGAAGTAGGTAGGGCTGATGTGTATAAACATCTGAGTGCGAGGATAGACCTAACTGCCCTGTTTTGAGTGAGTGATTGTCAAGAAGACCGTGAGAAAATATTGCACCTTCGTGAATAAAGCGCCTGAGGTGAAGTCGGCAACATGTTGAGCACCTGGGTTGCCAGATTGGGAGTGTTTTCAAAGCCATCGCGCTTTTGTTTTTTTTAAACATCACTTGTTTACAATCAACGAGTCGAAAGGGTGATTTGATACAGAATTTGGAGTGGTCTGATTTTGATCTGACCCTAATTTGCATGCAAAATAGGACTATTTGGTTTGGAAACCGGGCAATCTGGCAACACTGAGGTTCATTCCGCACTTCCACGATACATTTACACCACACGTGGGTTTTTAATGTGCTTTTGAAGCAAATGTGTGAGCTAGTTTGCGTTGTAATACAAGCTCTATATGGGGTTTATATGGGATTGGGTAAGGATTTAGGTCTATGATCTGTAACTTTGCCCCCCGTGTGTTTTACGAACAAAGAGCCATTAAGAACTGAACTTTGTATTCAGTGGGGGATGGGGGGAAAGCTGGTGCAATTTGAACAAAATTTGATCTTTAAAACCACAGCTTTAAAGTTTCAAACATAGCACAACAAAGTCGTGACACATTTTTTTTTTTTGTGTGTGCATTTGGTGCAGTTTGATTAATGATTGATCCCTCCATTAAAGCTGATCCCTCATTCTCACGTCAAACTTCGAGCTTAATAATAATAATAATAATAATAATAATAATAATAATAATAATAAATTGTCCAAACCTATGATTAGGAACTATGACGTATGGAATTTATGACGCAAAGTAACATTTCTATCCTTTTAACACTGATCTGATCAATAGGCGAGTGCTGGCATTCATGCAAATGTACCACTTCAGAGTCTTTGCGCAATTACGCACGAATTCAGCTGATAACAAACAGCTCCAAAGCGTGAACCCTATCTGACTTAAAGCATAAACGAGCCCTTAATCACGTTTTGAAGTCTTTGTGAATGAATCTGAATGGTTTCTCGTTTACACACAGATAACATACCAAAAAAAAAAAAAAAAACACAACAGTGTGTGTGAGAGCAAAGGTACCTAATCAAAGATCTGAAATGCAAGAGAGAGAGAGAGAGAGAGAGAGAGAGAGAGAACACAATAGAAACAACACAGAGTAGCACTATGCAATGAGTGTGTATGTGTGTAAATGTACCTGTGTGTGTGTGTTTTTTCTTTCCACAGGACTGCGCTGCTTGGACACACACAGACCATGTGAAAACGGGGGAATGTGTATTGACTCGAGATGCATGTAAGTTTCCCCGGTTGTGTTTTTATTTTATTTTATTTTTCTTGCTCTTTTAGGAGTAACCATCATTGTTTTATTTTCATTAGTGATGTAGTGGGATGAGCAGCAAAGACACAGCTCACAGTAACCGCACCCGTTAGCGACGAGCCAGCCCATGATAACTTCTGAGAAATGGCTCACTGCTGCAAGTTTAATTGCATTATTCCTATTAATACAACAAACCTGATGTTTCATTGAATTTTTCTACTGAGAAACACATCACTCAGGAGTTTATTTTTTCAACTCGAGCGCTTACAGACCAAAGACGTTCGTCTGGGTTCATTATTGAGTCGGCCATATTGTCCACTTTTAACTTCTCAGCCCCCTTAGTGTAGTAATCCTATACTTGTTTTGGTTTTGGTCCATATCAGATCATAATTTTGTCCACGAAGGCGCATTAAAACTTTTACTGTGAGAAATCTAGACATCCCACGAACGTAAATTTCCCAATAATTATCTTTAGAGCAATTCCAGATAACTTTTTGTTTTGTTTTTCCCTAAAGAACGTTTTTTTTGTTGTTTTTTTTTTCCAGTGGTTTCACAGTAAATTTAAACATCTGTGGTCGGAAATGATTATTCGGTTCTTTCTAGCACCAACCAAAATGGTTAAAGAATCTTCAAAACGTTCTTTAGGGAACCAAAAGGGTTCTTCTGTGGCAATTTTTTTTTTAAGGTGATAGTCAGTCAGCATTGCTGTGAAACAACTTAATGTTTAATCAGTAAAATGTAATTAGCACTTCGCTAGCAGTATAGGTTCAGGTTAGCACACTTAAAGGTTCTACGGTTGTTGTTGTAACTCGGGTAGAACCCTATAAAAGGTTGTTTTCCTTTCAGAACAGGGTTCAAGAAGAACTGCTTTAGGATGCTAGTTCTGTACCGCCCAAAGAACCATTTTGCTTGGTGCTACAAATAACTGAATAATCATTTCAGACCATATAAGTTTAAAAGTACTTTGTAGCGCCCCAGTCGTAAATAATTGAGTAACCACTAAATGGCTCTTTAGGGAAACAAAACAGTTTTTTTGTGTAGCACTGCTCTGAAGAACATTTTTCTCTTACTATTTTTTTCCTTTAAGGTTATGGTAAGTCAGTGTTACTGTGGAACATCATAATATTTAGTCAGGAAAATGTAATTAGCACATTGCTAACAACATATAGTTTCCGTTTAGCACTCTTTTATTTGTTGTTTGTCAGTTTGTCACTCTGGTGGAACCCTTAAAGAAAGGGTATAAAGTAGAAGCCTTTTAGGAATTTAAAAGTGTTAACCAGCAAAAATGTTCAAGATTGAAGGTAAACTTGCTAAATTCGCTGAAGTGTAAAACCAAGCAGTGTTTTGGGTTTTTTTTTTTGTTTTGTTTTGTTTTTTTGGTTAAAGTAAATGAATGTAATTTTGTGAAGCTACTTATTAAATAAACTGTGAACACATTTGAAACTTAAAACTTTCCTTCAGCTGTTCAGTAACAGGAGGATGAACACACAGCCTACATCACAGTTTTCAGTTAGCTCAGGCGCTAACCTCTTCACCTCGCCTAACTGAATGTTTTGAAAAGGAAAAGTAGGTGCTAACGACATTAGCTGTTTCATGGGTACAGCTTAGGTGTGGAGAATGAATGTTGCTGTTGTGATTTAGCCTTGGTCGTAAGTGTCAGATTGTATATGAGGCTCTTGGATACACTTGCAGCTGTGTTGGAAAGAAGGTTGGAATGTTGCCAATCTCAAGGCAACGGTTATCATCTTTCTTTTTTCGCATTTTGGATTTTTTTGTTTTGTTTCTGGCACAGGCCCTCGTTCTCTGTTGTTTTATAGCGAACATGCTGTGTGGCTTTGAGGTGTTCGATCTGAGAGGCTGAATGGGTTGCCAGGCACAAAGAACAACAATGTTGCTCAAGTCTTCTCATGTCTGCTAGATGACACATGGGCCGCTTGCACCTGTCCACAAGATTTCAGATCCTTCAAGTGGCCGGATCTAGAAAAAATAAAGCTAAAACACAGTGCGCTGCTGCTTTGCAGTGTTTTGGACTTTCGGGGTCATCCATTTCCACTGCTTCCCACAGCTTTTGTCTTCGCTCTGTATGCTAATGCAAAGTGATTGTTATCACATGAATGCCTGGGGCTGTTGTTTTAGGTTTCGTGCCTGATTTGAACCGTTGTGTGCCCGTGCGTGTGCACACTCTAGCTTTCATTCATGATTAGAGTTTTTTCCCCCTAACATGCATGAAAATGTGGGAAATCTTCTCTGTGGCTATGTATAACACCAGGCAATAGCAGTTAAGTTGTTGCTCAAACCAAAGACCCTACACTTACTCATATTGCACTTTATGAAGAATCCGCAAGCTGTGGAAATAAATGAAATGGGATTATGTGGTTATTCTGCATAATAAGATTTGCCCTCATAGCTCTCTTTTATAGTCAATTTCTTAACTCTGTAATGCATGACTACTACTTGACTTTAAACGAAATATGTTGTGCCACAAGGATGTCCTTTAATCTCAAAAAAGCAGACATGCTTTGATTTAATAAGCATTTTTCATTTGGAGAATATCTGTGATCTCAGTCTTGACGTAACACATATAACAGAAATCAATTTACTTCAAAAATGACATTATTTAAGAGCCTTTCTAATCTAATGTTTAAACCAACAGGCATGCTGAAAGTCTTTTAGCGCATACTTTATCCGTAACCCATTTGCTTTTGTCTTCGTTTTCTGTCCCTCGGGGCGTTTTTTTTTTTTTTTTTTCTTTCCTTCTAAGTTCAGTCTTTTGTTCCTGGTGAATGTTGTATCCTCAGGCGCACTGTTATTACCTGGTTACTGACCAGCTCATGAAGAATGAGCTCTCAGTTCAGGTCAAACCCTGTAATGTTATGCAGACTCACAAACAGGGGACAGGTGAATAAGAATTTCTATAATTACAAGATGCTTTTATCCAAGTGAGGAAGAATCCAAAACAAGTACAGAGCTGAAGTTTCAAGAGTTTATCTCATAGACCCAACGTTGGGTTTTCTGTGTCACTAGTACAGAACTTAATCTGCACAGGAAACAACATGCCCTATTAGATCTTTATTCTTACCAATGGTCCATCTAAGGGGAAGTCGGGTAGATAAAAGGGTGAGCGGTTTTCTTTCCTGCTTTCAGATCTCCAATAAAGTAATACATTGGCTATAAAACATGTGGCCACTTTAAGACACTCAAGCCGAAAGCACATATAAAGAATATGAACAGCCAACTCTGCCTTTTAATCATTACGCATCAGACATCAGGTTCAGTGGTATTAAAACGTGTAGGTAAATATTTAACAGGGTTTATGAACCTCCTTTGACCTGTTTCTTGCATACCAGAGCTCAGAGACACACTTTGTGTGTCATAACAGGATATGTAAGTAATTAAACGCCAAATTGAAAGTAGTTGTCCTGTAATGTTGTATTTTTGTACCCACAGAGAGGTGTTTTTTTTGTTTGTTTTTAAGTAAAAGCATCCAATAGAAAAGGGGACAGTAAATGTCATACTACACAGAGCGGTAACACGACCATACCGAGAGGCTTGACTCAGGAGAGTGGTCTAACTGGCTCAGAGACCATCAAGCTCACTCCACCACACCTCCTGCCTCTTTCTCCAGGGAACGCGGCGTAACCAGATCCAAAAGAGCAGAAAAGGACCATTTATTCTTTTAGATACCAACCTGTAACCTGGCACCACAGGAGGGGGAATGCGAGAAAAGAAAAGGGTGAATGAGAATGCTGGAAAAACAGGCAAAAATAATGGATAAAGTCCAGGAAAATAGTAGCACAAATTGAAACTTTGTAGATATTTTGCTAACCAAATTGATCTTGCCATGCCAAATTTCTATGAATTGCTAAGCGTGATCTTTTTTTAGGTTGTTTAGACTTCATGTTTACCTTCTTTCTTTCTATGCAGTCTCAGGTGACTAATAATATGTGAATTCTGCCCCAGGACAGATATTGTGACTGCCCTAGTTATCATGGCATTACTTGACTGCTTTATTGGTCTGATGCCAAAGACTAACCTATCTGGTCTGCAACCTACAATTTATGAAAATACCACTCTTCTTTCACTTACTTGTGCCCCTTCTCACTTCATGGTGCACTGCCTCTAGAGTTTTAGTGGCCAGTGTAGCCCTTGACAGATTACAGAAGTAATCCCTGAGTAACTCTCTCCCATGAGTGCTTGCTCACAATAGTCCACAGTTATGGGTAGAGGGTTAATCTTAGGGTTAACGTTCTTCGTGGGCCATCACCACGTCAAATGGTTCAGTTTTATTTTGTCAAATCTGATGCCACAATGAATTGTTGAACTTGGACTATGTTGATGTAGGTTGAGGTCTTAGAACTTGGTATATGGTCCATCATGCTTCAAGTCAGTCTATGTCACACAAGTGTGACATAGCACTTGTTGGTGCTGAGTCTAGGAATGTGAGTCTAGGTGAAGAGTCAGGAAGTCCCACTGGAGTGCCTGTTTCAGTAGCCCCCTGATCTCATCCCACCCCTGTGTGGAGTGCTTGCAAGCAAGCACCGCTCAACTGTGGGATAAAGTCCCAGCTGAAGCAGCGAGATAATTAGGCAGATTGTGAGGGTGTCATTCAGAGAGGCTCCAGCTGGAGGAACAGGGGGGTGTCTAGGGGGTTGAGCCGGGATGCAGGGGACAGCTGGTGGATGTTGTGATGGTAATCCACTGAAGTCAGCCCTTTACAAAAGAAGAGTGGAGGGCCAGGTGCTGCCTTTGAGTGGCCTGCTGCCCCATGCCGAGACAGACAGGCTCATGGAGGACCGGAGGTGGAGGGCCTCTACGCACACACACACAGACGCAGTGAAGAGATGTGGAAACTCATCTTACTAGTCAGACGAAGGCTTTGGTCACTCTCTTGCAAAGTCTCTAAGAACTGTGGGTTGTAGATAAAAGAATGTCGGCAGCAAACCCACAAGGCGGAGACAAGTGTTTTCTCTCGTCTCTATGTTCCTCCGATTGAGAGTGAATACTGTGTGTTGTTCATGGTGGTACCCTGACCTCAGTAGTAAAGTGAGTCTATAAATTGAGGATTGGCTTGATGATCCGTGGAATTTCTGTATCTTGAGAACAGATGGATGTGGCCAGAGGTATTCAACAGACACTGCTTGTTGCCTCAAGACATCTTCTGTGTTCGTTTTTAACCCATAATAGCTGCTATTATTTGATTTTTACGTTTTAAGAGTTAGCTACATGTAAAGCAAAATGCATAACTTCAGTACAGTCTTTACTGCCTGCTCATTAAGACACATTTGGCTTCATGCAGCTTGTTCCTACTTTCTTTCTGATGGATTAGAGAGGAATGTTTAATAAGATTTCTTTCCCTCCGGCTGTCTCAAGCACTGTCCAATGGAATGCTTTGAACAATATTTTCTGGTGTGTCTAACTTGACATAGCCATGTAGGCTTGCACCGATATTAGTTTGTATTCATCTGATGGACAGATTGAATCAACTGCTCCAATGTAAGCAGGAGAAACCTGGTAAACTGCACTCTGATTGGACAAACTTCGAGAGCATATGGGGGAATGAACGATGTAAGAGGCAGTAAGAAGGCTGCCCTAGTTCCCAGGCTCTAGAACAGGAAGTGATGACTTCTCCTGACCCCTCTGTTTCACTTACCCCCTGTCTGGCTCATCATATTGCTTAATTCAGGCCTCATACAAACCCTATATGATATCTCACTGGCACAAATGGAAAGCAGGTCCTTTTGTGGGCCTGAGAGACATTATTAACATCAGTAACCCAGTGCTACCTGTTCAGTGATAAAAACCAGGATAATGAATCTAATGCACTCAGTCTGAGAGTTGGCCATGCAGGTGCATTGTGGTCAGGTTTTACAACGTGGTGCGGTTTGCTTTGCTGTTTATTAGATGGTGAAGGAGATAAAAGAAGGAACGATGGCCTTCGTTAAAGCTATGTTATAGCTGTTTGGCACTGTGGACTACTGAGTTCCTACCGAGTACCTGGTCTGAATCAGAGTGAAATCGATATGTATGGGTCATTTTCCATTTTATTTGATTAGGAAATACATTTGCTGAAGGATGTGTGGGAAGAAACACCAGCAATGTTGGACTGGTTGTTTCGGTATTGACTGTAGTGAACATACCTGCCCAAATGGGGGTAAATTCCCAAATTCCAGACTATATATAGTAAAGGTACTCATAACTTTTTAAATGTGATTCATGTGAAACATGGATTTTTTTTTTTAATACAAAGATGAATGCAACTTGTGTGAAATGCATCCATTTGTAGGATTTTCCTATCATTATCCTGCAAAGACATAGGGTACTGATAAAAAGAGATCTTGAGTTTCTTGCACAAAGTTGCCTCCATCATTTTCATTTCACAACATTTCTTTTCACTCACTTTTTCCATAATATTGTGATAGTGTAAATGCAGAGAAACAGGAAACAATAGCTAATGGTGAAAAAATCTTGTTGAGTAACATGAAAATGAAATGTTGTGGTTGAGAAATAAATGATACATTGAGTGGTTTTACAGAGCTACCATTTTAAGAGCTCTTTCCCCTGGTTTGTGGCATTATTGTCAGGCCCGACCATCTCTGAAAGTTCCCAAGGATTTGATCCATTTTGGGTGGCGGGGTGGGGTTTTTGTGGCAAAACACATCGAAGAATGTTTTGGAAGACCTCGACTCCATGGTGCATGCGATGTGGTTATGGTTGCCTTGTTAGCAATAGGAGAAATTCCGAGCTACTTTTAGCCTCTCAAACAAAACGTAATTATAAACACAACAGCATAAGATTTAACAGAGATCTGTACACTGTCTTGTTTTCTGGTTGTGCGTTCAGTGCTTGTTTTTTTTTTTTTGCCAGTTCTGCTATCTTGAATCATTATCATTATCACATTAAATAACAAAACCACTCCCTTCCAATCTGAGCCTAATCTTTAACGCAGAGATAAATGTGAGGCAGTACAGCTTAGGAGAACAAGAAGCACAGATTTGAGAACGGACTGGTTTTTGATGCAAGGGGAATGTGTAGCTGGTTCTGTGGATGGGGTAATGTTCTTTTAATGGTTTGTTGGTGGAAATATCAATCAGTAGGCATGTTGTTCCCATTGTTAGGCCTATTGTTAAGGACAAACCTTGGAATTTCTTTGGGAAAACTCACATTCAGTTTCAGTTTTATTGGTTTTGACTGTGATGTCTAATTCAGCCGTGCATACAGAGGGAGAAAATTTGGTCCTGAAACTGTCCTTATGAAACCCTGTCTCCCAAAGCTCCCCCTCCTCTGTCTCTCCCCAGCCATGGGTTACTGTTGCCAGGCTACAGCTGAGGTCTGTTGGTCCGTATAAGAACAGGCCTGAAAGCCTGGCTGTTTGGGTCACTGGCCCCCCTCCCTCCTTACTAACACAATGGGATTCTGACTACTTTAGCTCTTTTATTTGGGCCACAAAATGCTCCCCTACCCCCACTTTGGTTCTTCTATGAGAAAAGGGGGAGTTGGCTGGGTGGGTGGGAGGGTGGGTGGATGTGTGGGTGTGAGTGGAGGGGGTTCTTGTTGGCACTGTGGTGTCAGTATGGGCTCTTTACAAAGGAATTGTGCTGCTCCCCACTTGTAGAGTTTGGGATGGGGGTTGTGCTATGTGCCAGACATTGTAACAGACCAGGTTTTGCAAAGAGTTTCTCATTTAGGTTTTTTTTCCTGATGAATGAATCAATCATTCCAGCTCATTGGATGTTTTTTTTTATAGTTATATGATATTAAAACACACAGAGAGTAACAAAATCATGTTGCACCATGAGAAGCACCTTTCCTATGCCATGTATGTGTATTGTTTGTGGGATGCTTGGCTTGAAGTACCTGGGAGGACTGGAAACCTTCCAACAGGAGTTCTCCCATGCTCAGTGGCTGGCAGACCATGACCGAGCTGAGCTCCTTTTTGGGATGAGCCATCGTGTTTGCGCCTCTCCTCTACAGGTGCCATGACCTTAAGATTGTATGGACTAACTAATGCTGGGAAGAGTGGTGTTCAGTTACCTGCCCTGTTGACCTCCGGAGCAGGAAAAACAGCATAGAGTTCCCATAAGGGGCTGAGTCGATGAGATTCACACACATAAATCATTTCATCAGCATCCTTAAAAAAACTTCTGAAGATTCATCACCTCCCATTCAACTACTTTGATACACTTAGTATATATATATATATATATATATATATATATATATATATATATATATATATATATATATATATATATATCATTAGTCTGTCATAGAGAAGATCTGTTTTTACAGTACATACAGTGTTGTTCATTTTTTCTTTGTACAATAAGTATTATGTTCAAGGCAGCTTTCTTTTACTCTTCCCACCAGCACTCCAAGAGGAGCAGACCAGGTTTGTAAGTCCCAGGTTTGGCATATGTTTATCAAATTTCTCTGATTAAGAGTGCTTATCTAGCATCAACTCCCTCAGTACATATGATCATAGGGTGAAGCATTGTGAGACGAAAAAAGTATCCTACACTCAGCACTCTTGCTCTCAGGAGCTTGATAAACATTACCCAGTGTTCATTTGAGTGTGTGTATTGAGCAATAGTCTGCGCATGGGAGTTACTGTGGTTGTGGTTGTGTTTGTTTTTTCTTTGCATCAATGTCTGAAGTGGTTTGTCTTCTACTCACTCTGAGATAGCCTCAACTGTCAGACATCTACCTTAGCTTTTTTTTTTTAATGACAGGCCAAATATTATCATGGGTAGTGTGTTGGATGTGTACCGGCGCACTGACATGCATGGGATTGTATCAGAAGAATGCATGAATGTGTGTAAAGTTTATTAAGAAGGCATAACAGTGCTGTTGTTTAGCTCATAAGTCCCAGATAACACCAGCTGGAGCTGTGCTGACAGATGTGGACAGATGTGGAGAGATAGGAAGCACTCAGCTGCAGCTGCCGCAAGCCTTCAGGAGTGTTGTGACATGCCTGAATTATCATCTCTGCCCACTCTCTAGACCAGTACCAGACACACTTCCTCAGGGGTCAGGGGTTAAGACTTTGAATCTGTCATGCTGCCCATGGTGCATAACATCCTGCACCTACTGAAATACTAATAATAATCTACAAATACATATCTGCATTTGATTGACTACAGCTTGCTGCAGTGGATAGAAACATCTAGAAAAGCATCCATTTCTGGAGATGAAGGAGTACGTTAACAAGACTTTTTATCCTGGCCCCATGTTGTAGGAATAGAATGAATAGAACGGCCAAGGTTGAGACAAAAGAATGTGTGTTTTGGCTGACTACACATGAGGACAAATAACCTATCCTTTCCTGTCCTCCCTCCTGTGGCTGCCTGACCAATATCTGCACATTCAGTATGCAGAGGAATTATTCAAGGACCACAATCCAGACACGGATAGTGAGTTCACGAATCCTGATACGCCCACATACGTGCATTAATGCATTCTGACACCTAGACTCTGTAAAAGTTCCAACAAATCCGGTATCTGTTTAAAATCCCAAATGCAGCTTTTCAACACCCAGTCTATGTCTTCCAAAGAACATTTGTCTCTGTCTTATTTTACTTTTCATAATCTTTTCTTAACGTTGGCTTGTTAAAATTCACCAGCCAGGATAATTAGGAGGAGATTCCTTTTTATACTCTGCATCTTATATGCACACCAGTTACATCCTCAAAGGGATTGTTGAGAAGAGCAAATTGTCGTAAGGACGCCGAGGCTTTTCCAGTGTTTTTTTCACAGCCACTGGTCAGATTTAGAAGAGTTGGACTGTCAGACTGCATGCTTGTAAAGAAACCTTGGTGTGAGTACCCTTCCCCATCCCTCCAACCCTTCCTTTGTGCCGAGACCTCTGGTTTCATTTTTCCAGTGACACCAGAAATTCCAGACATAGTTAATTTGCCTCTAAATAAACCCCGGCAAGCCATGACAAATAGCTGAGGGGACGAAGGGTAGGGGCTGATTGGTGGTGTGTCAGACTTGCTCATTCGTCTGTGAGGTTGCTGGGGCAACAGAGATCTGGGATTCGGCGATAGGGTGACTGTTTTCAGAGCAGGAGACTGAGGATTACAGGAAGTATGACATGACATTCCCTCTGTAGCAGACCCTAGCCCACTGCCCAACCATCTCCTCCACCCTACTTCGAAGACATTCTAGCCTAAAACAGACACCCCACCCCCTAGCTCATCAGCCTTGCAAACATTATCATCACAATCAGACTGCTGACCTCTGACATTTGACCTCCCAGCATGTAAGAGGTTTCATAGGGGCCTCGAGAGAAGGTGAAGGAGGAGGAGGAATAGCCCTCGTAACTGAACAAGAACTCCTTTTGCAACATTGCTGCTCTACATCTCAAATCCTAATCATTGGTAATTTTGTAAGGGCCGCCTAGCCAAATGTGGCTTTTTTTCCCTTTCCATTCATTGCTTTGCTGAGGAGGAAAAAAAACGTCACCACACTTTAGAGCAGTTTTTCTTTCTTTTTTTTTTTTATGAGCCAGTCCAGAGCCCCCTGGAGGCCATATGCCACATAGGTACTGACAAGCCCTCATCAGAGTCACAAAAAACTACCAATCAGATGAGTACAAGGGGAGGAGCTGCAGTTCACAAAGGAGGCAATAAAGGATGAGATAGCTTGGAGTAAAAAAGTGGCCTTCCTATAACAGAGAGCAGAGGAAAAGCCATTGTTGTAACTGCCCAGGAGTTTGGTTTACAGTGAAAAGAGAGAGAGCCTGAGGGCGGGAGCGATCAGCCATAACAGGCCTTGTCATCAGCTTCAAACAGCCCGTTTGATGTGGGCGCCCATCCTGTAGCGTGGGCTCCCGGGTGAGTGTAGGGTTACCCTGCGCACACTAGGCGACCTGGCTCAGCCCCCAGAGACGACCTTTAAAACCCAAAAGCCGTTTGTGTGTTATCTCGCCTGTGCAGTTTCAGGTCGCGCTAAGCCGTCTATCAAGATACTATACAACCACAATGAAAGCCATGGAATAGAGAACGGAATAAACCACTGAAAGTTCTTTACAAAGCAGTTTGACCAACATCTAATTTCTATAGCATGTTCTCTTTGGTCTTTTGAGTGGCTTCTTTTTTATTGAACAAATAAAGTCTTGTGCTGTATATTAGGCCTTTGTTACATGCTTGTCTTGAGAGTAAAGTAGGTAAATCCTACCGTTAACTGACTGGCTTGTCTTCGTCTGAGTGCGGAAATAGCGTTTGGCCGCACTCTGCAGAAAGAGTAATGATGGTGGAATGGGAGCTGGCATGGACAGAGAGAAACGGTGCAGCTTGGGAATATTGGGGGAATTTGGACAGTGGGTTTGTCCATTTCAGAGAAGAACAAATGATATTTTGCATCTGTCCCAGTGCATGCAGTTGTCTGTGTGTGTATATGTGTGTGTTTGTCTTGACATGAACCAGTTCAGGCAGTATTAATATACAGTCTGAGTTGTGGTAATGAAAAAAGCAGACGGTCTGTGTCAGATCTTGGCAGGACTGTCATTGAGAGGTGGAGCTCCCGACTGCATTAAGAAATGCTGAGTGTTTCTTGCTTGTTTGCCAGGTCTCTCATTCCATATTCTTCATGCTCAATCCTTCAGGTGCCGGCCCGGGTACATTGGACCGCTGTGCCAACACCTAGACCCATGCCACCGCTCGCCATGCCACAACGGAGCCGCCTGCAAAAGTCAAGTGGCGAATGGTATACCACAGTATACCTGTGTATGCCAGAGAGGCTTTAGAGGTAAACATAAATGGAAGTGTGTGTTTAAGATCACGTTATTTATGCTACACTGTATTAGACACCATGTTTCCATACAATGTTTAATCACCTAAACTCTATCCACTGCATCCATAGCATATGTGCGATTTCCTGTTCTGAGAAAAGTATAAAGTTAAGTTTGGGTGGTGGATAGAGATTATGTTGAAATTATGTAATATTTCCCCCTCTCCTCCTTTCGTCCTACATCCATCTCACAGTCTCTTGCTCTTTTGTTGTTTTGTCTTCTTAATCCAGGATTTGAGAATATCCTTCTAGTATCCATATGATTAAAGCTTTCTGTCTCACTATGTATGCATAGGTCAGGACTGCTCTCTGATTGATGCCTGCGCCACAAGCCCATGTGCTAATGGTGCCCGCTGCACCAACTGGAATAACCACTACAACTGTTCATGCCCACCCGGCTTCCAGGGCAAGAACTGCCGGAACGACATCGATGAGTGCCGCAAGCCGGGAAAGTGCCTGAACGGAGGCATCTGTGTGAACACACATGGCTCGTTTCACTGCGAGTGTCTTCCTGGCTACAGCGGGCGCACGTGTGAGGTGCTTACTCAGCCCTGCGCGCCATCTCAGTGCCTCAATGGGGGAACCTGCCATCAAACTGGGGACCACACTTATGAATGCGCTTGCCTGCCAGGTACATACGAATGAACACGCACATATACTCCCACGACCACATTCCCACACTCATGAACATCCTTACCCTCTGGGCTCTCATGACGACTTTCCCAAAGATTGCCGCTGCTATAGGACTCTTATGGGTCAAATGTCTTCCTCATATAAATAGCTTTGAGAAAGGAGAGAGAAGAAAGTGGGGGGTGTGAGGAGAAGCAAGGCTGCTTGACATCAGGGAGGAATTTAGTTTATGACCCACTTGCGATCCCTCTAGGGAGCAGGCAGGAAATGGCCCTAGCCAGAGAGGAAGTCATTGAAAATGTGAGCGAACCTAAAACAAGCAAACACAGCAGGGAGAGTGGCCCTCACTCCGGCCGGCCTGATGCTACTGTGGGAACTGCCAGGAGAGAGTGTAAACACTCCAACACCCACTAGACCTTTTAATGTCCTGGCTAGTCATCGTTGTAGAGTCTGAGTGAGTTAGAGTTATAAGGTGTGACCTAGGGGAGGGCAAAATGTCACATATATCACGCCATGGTACTCGAAGACTGCTTACATTTTTAAGCAGTGATGATTTACACATGATTTTAGAAGGCTGCACCACAGCGAGTAAGAATTTAAGAATCTGTTATATTGTCCAGTATATAAGTGACATGTGTCTTTAAGTGAATTTAGTTACATTTTATTTGGTACAGAGCTTTTAGCAATAGACATTTTCACAAAGCAACTTTACAGAAATCCCTAATGAGCAGGCCAGAGGCAACAGTGGGAAAGAAAAAAATTCCTGAGACGACATGAGGAAGTAATCGTGAGAGAAACCAGACTCAAAAGGAAACCTGTTGTCTTTTGAGTGACACCTAATAATGGGATTACAAATTATTACTCTTCTACTACTGTGTACTATAAAGTCAAACAGTACTAAGTGTGTTGAAAGGATCATTATCCCAGATACATGATCCATAATACGTGACGTAACTATGACGAAAGGCCATAATATAGGTCTGGAAGGAGAGAAAAGAAAACATTCAGTACAAAATGATATATTAACATTCAATCAGCTACTTGTTATTGTGAGTACCAGTGGAGTCAGTACTAATGTATTGTGGTGTAATGTATTACAGTATTGCTGTTTTATCATATCTTATCTCTCTTACTGATCTGGAGTGGTTTATCGCTTCTAGGATTCGGTGGCCTTAACTGTGAGTTCAATGTGGATGACTGTCCTGGCCACAAGTGCATGAATGGTGGGATTTGTGTAGATGGAGTCAACACCTACAACTGCCAGTGCCCACCTGAGTGGACAGGTATTTGACTTTGTACACACGGTAAAACCTGTGTATACTAGATCTGGGATCTTTTCCCAGGTGTGATAACCCTGTGTGTTTGTGTTGTCAGGTCAGTACTGTGCCGAGGACGTAAACGAGTGCTTGATGCAGCCAAATGCCTGCCACAACGGTGGCACGTGCTTCAACACCAATGGCGGCCACACATGTGTGTGCGTGAATGGATGGACCGGCAACGACTGCAGTGAGAACATCGACGACTGCGCCACTGCCGTGTGCTTTAATGGAGCTACATGTCATGACCGTGTGGCATCTTTCTTCTGCGAGTGTCCAGTGGGCAAGACTGGTATGGTTCCCTACACACACACACACACACGCACACAGTCCATTGTACCCTTAATTTCACTGCTTTGGTTCTGAACTATTCTGCTTTCTGACTGCAGGTCTGCTGTGCCACCTGGATGATGCCTGCGTCAGTAACCCCTGCAATGAAGGTGCAGTGTGTGACACCAACCCTCTGAACGGCCGTGCCATCTGCACATGTCCGGCTGGCTTTGTCGGTGGAGCCTGTAACCAGGACATGGATGAGTGTTCCATCGGTACATTTACACTCACTCTACCACTATTCAATTCAGTGTGCTTTATTAGCATGACAAACAATGACACATTTTGTGAAAAAAATGATCCAGTGAGCGATACATACTAGCTGAATTAGTGATCTTACGAAAGTCATTTCACGGTTCAAAATTGTCATGTACAATATGATGATATCATGTAGTACCTGGAAACGTTTAACTGCAGAACCTGCAGAACTGCATAGCTAAGTTAGGTACTCTCTGGATTTGTTAGTACAAATTGTGCTAAAATACAATTTTAAACTATATTTTCAGGTGCCAACCCATGTGAGCACTTTGGAAAGTGTGTGAATACAGAGGGATCGTTCCAGTGCCAGTGTGGCCGTGGCTATACCGGCCCTCGCTGTGAGATTGACATCAACGAGTGCCTGTCCATGCCCTGCCAGAATGACGCCACCTGCCTCGACCGCATCGGCCAGTTCTCCTGTATCTGCATGCCTGGTATGCCCAGAGACTTCATGTCACATGCTCCAGAGAAGGCCTGATGTTGCACTATCACAACACTGTACAATCAGCAATCACCAAAGTCATGAGGGAGCAATGAGTAATGCTTAGCATGTATTACATAATATCCTCTTTTGGGAAGCAAGTTGTGGGAGCCGTTGACCGTAAGTCCTAGCCACTAATGGAATGTAAAAATCATGCGATAACAGACTGACACTCTTGCCTCCAACACACACGACTGCAGACACACACACTCTCGAAGTCCCATGCCCAGCCATTACGTTCATCCTGTGGTCTTTAGGAATATACAAATGAGGGCTGGGAGTGTGAGGTCTATAGGGCTAGCACAGAGCGAGCGGGGGAGGAGAGTGTGCTGCATGATAATGAGCAGTGGAGTGGTGGGAATGAACGGCAACAATAGGGCTTCTCTGTGCTACTCTCCGTGCCCCTCGTGCACACAGAGAGAGAGCAAACTTTTTCCCATCGCTTTTTCCCCCAACCCCCACCTCCTACCCCCTCTCCCAAAAAAAACTCCTTTCATTTCCACAGACACCTCTTGCTCTCCTGCCTCCTCATCGTCAGCTGGTTCTGATTCTGTGCTCTTGCTACTGGGTTCTCCTTTGTTCATGTTTGTAAAACACAACACGGCTAAGCGTGATGATGATAACTATGTGACATGCTTTCCGAACCGCTTTACACTGCTTTTGACCTGCTTCGGCTTCCACGGTCCATAATCTTTATGGAGGCCGAAGCAGGTCATGAATATTGTAAAGTGGTTCGGTTCAATAGAGAAGCCACTGTGTGTACAGCCATCACTCATAACCCTTAAAACCTCATTTTAAGTGTAGCAGAAAGCCAGCATAAGCATGAGATGGGGTGGTCAAAAGGCTCCTGAGGGTCTGGATGTGGATGTAGTGTAGTTGAAAAACCCTGCAATTATGGCTGTGTGGGTAATGAGGTTTTTTCGGTCTCCGTTTTGGTCAGGCTACGCTGGAACACACTGCGAGGTGGACATAGACGAGTGCGAGAGTAATCCCTGTGTAAACGACGGCATCTGCAGAGACCTGGTCAACGGTTTCACCTGCACCTGCCAGCCAGGTAAGAGGACAACCTTTACTTGTCAGATTTCTCCCAAAGTGCCACTTGTGGGACGTATAAGTCAATTAATATTAGACTGATGGAGCGTCTTCTGCTGGCCTGATGGTGCTCTGCGTAATTACTCATAAGAGCGAGGCCTTCAGGGGCAGCAGGACTGCGTGCCGGAACAAAGGCACCATTGTGCCCCCCTAGTCCCTCCTCTGCCCCCACTCATCTATAGGACAGAAGAAGGGGATGGCAGTCTCTCCTCCTCTCTCTCTCTCTCTCTCTCTCTATGGTTTTTAGGGGGTAAGAGGGGGAACAGCAGTCCTGCTAATGAGATTCTTTTCCAGGTCCGCAATTTACATCTGGGGCAGACAACCCCCCCGTTGCACCCCCCATCTAGCTATTGAGTCGGTGGAGTTTGTATGAGTACTGGGTTAGGACATGGGGGGGGGGGGGTTCTGGCGCATGAAGAAAACAATTCTAGTGCCCTCCCGTCCCCCCTTTTTCTAACCTCCTGCCCTAAGCATCGCCACAGATCCCATCACAACACTGTTAATCAACATGGGTGCATTCTGCAGATGCAAAAATGGACATTTCCATGGGGCCCCAGCCTATAGGTTGCACTTACTCACCCCACGCATGTTTTCCCAGCCTACGAATGCCAGCAAGTGATTAAAGCTCAGTGCATATCCATAGCCACACCATTCTTAGGAACGGCGAAGTGATTACTGCAGAACTATGAGCCCACTGCAAACAGTGTTCTAGTTGGCATGTTTGTTAGTATATGGCTGTGCATAAATTCCACCTATTTAAATGTAGTTACTTTTGATGTCTGTGTGAGAGCAGAAAGAGAACAAAAGCAGGTGGATTTGGTGTCCTGCCTTGTGCTAACATCGTAAAAACAGCACTGTGTGCAGTCTCCAGGCAATCAAGATTTGTCTAGGCATCTGGATCAGTACCAGAATCTGTGTAAAGGTTATAGCACATTCTCGGACACAGAAATGTTTCTGTAAAGTATGGGCAAAATAAAAAGGGCATATTGTGAATTATATAACAACAAAATAATTACTAGAATGAAACGGACATTGAAACTTTTTTAAAGGTATAATAGTCCTTGTCTTATTTGGTGCCATGAAACCAGGTGTAGAAAATTAGCTAGAAATTGCTGGAAAAACACAAAAAATTAGAGACAGTTCCTTACTTTTCTGATGTGGTTTAGTGAAATGGAATTGTCCTACATTTAGAACATATCTACTGTAAGTCTTTGTTTAAAAAAATGATTGACTATCCTGCTCTTTGCCCAGCTATCTGTTTATTGTTATCTGCATATTGAAAACAAAATGAAATTGAGAACTCTCTTTCCATGTGATTAGAGAAGGATTTTGAGAGTTTGGGATCGTAGAAACTTAAATTTGACCCCCTACAGATACTTGTCCAGACTATTAACCAAACCCAGACTTTGTTAACTACAAAACATTTCATAGCCACAGCCTGTGATTTACGCATTGTCCAGGCAGTTGAGACCTAGGCCAGGCACCTCTGCCCTCTGTAGCCGAGCGTAGCGTGTACACTTGTCCTCCTCTGCCTCACTGTGACCTCTGACCTCTGTGTTTGCCTGTCCCAGGCTTCAGTGGCACCATGTGCCAAATCGACATTGACGAGTGTGCCAGCACACCTTGCCAGAACGGAGCCAAGTGCATCGACAGGCCCAATGGCTACGAGTGCCGCTGTGCTGAAGGTAAGCCGCTCTGTGTGTGTGTGTGTGTGTGTGTGTGTGTGTGTGTGTGTGTGTGTGTGTGTGTCTGTGTCTGTGTCTGTGTCTGTGTGCTGAGCGTGGACATATTCTCAAGCATATCAGGGTTGATATTGGTTCCATGCACCTGTGGCTGGCAATGATATTGAGTCTGATCTCAAGGTCAGACATTATGCATCCATGATCAGACCGACAGCAGGCTCTTAATCTCGCTCATCCCCCCCCCCTGCACCCCGGGATCACAGGGTCACTCAGGGCCAGCAGCTGCTGAGGATGGGGGTTACGCTCGGCCTTCACCTCGACATCTGTTCATCTGCACCCTACAATAACATAGCGACACAGTGCCGTATGGCACGGCCCAAACGTTCAGGACCGTCTGAAGGAATGTGGAGTCTGGATTTCCTACATACACTATATCCTCAATGAGGTCACGTGTGAATTTGTACAGAACAGGGATGTCCGAACGAATTTCAGTGGATGAAATCTATTAAAATATTTTACCTTTGGTCACATAAATCTGTCTAAACACAGGATTCTTAAACTGTTCACCCAAACTGAACTTGTTGCTTGCTGTAGAAAAGGATGTGTAAATAAATGCCTGGTCAGTATGTCATGATGTAATTTTCACATACTTGTTAAATTATGCATAAATCTTTCGACTTGGTTAATTACGTACAAATTATTTATTTGTAACAGGCCAATATGTATATCCACTGTGTTGTATATTACGTAGTGAGCATACTGAAAGGAAGTCATATGGGTTGTCTGAAAACTAAATATTTTACTTAATTAAAACTCAAGGGTTATTTTTTCATTAACATTCATTATTTTAGTGTTACATCACCACAACATTGTTTTAGATGTTTACCTATAAACACACTTGATATATTTTATATATTAATTCAAACACATTATAAATTAAACCATATGTATGTTGTCTAAGCGTAGCAGCTGCTTGGTATTCTGCTGGCTCGTGTTCCTGTTCTGGGCCGTCCCGTTTGCAGGGGTGCGAGGTATTGTCGCTGTGCTCTTCGGTACAAAAGCGGTTCTGTGAAGCCTGTGAAAGCCTCGCTCTCTCTCTCTCATTCTGTCCCTCTGTCTCTCACCCTTGGCTCCTTGCTCTTGCCGCTGCCTGACAACCTGTTGGCATGGAAACCACAGGAACCCGGGCGCCGCACTGTAGGACCTTTCACCAGACAGAGTGAGAGAGAAAGAAAAAAGGAAACGGGGGAAAGTAGAAAGGAACTTTGGAGAGAAAAAAGGGAGGGGGGGGGAGGACATACAGAGAATGAGGAAAAGGATTGGAAGTTTTTGGAGTTAAAAAAAAAAAAGAATCTGGGAAAGAAGTAAAGGGGCGAGTGAAAGAAAGGAAGTCTTCACACTGTAGACCAAACTGTGAATAGCAACCACTGAATCGCTGAGGCAGTGCATGAAAACGCAGTAGTACTGCAAGAAAAAAGGGAGAGCAGAGCCTAAGACAGCTAGTCCCATAGAAATGCTGGAGATGAGGTCACGTCTGAGTCGCCTCAGCCAGTCACCACAGATCTCAGAGGAAATCCAGCCTGACGTACAGCCACAAAGCCCTCCTGAAACAGCAAGAAACGGCTGGAGTGCAAATGTGATACCTCAGCCATGGACAGATCATACATTAGCCATTTTTATCAGCAAGCAAGTGAATGCTCTGCAGTGTTTCCCCAGTCTCTTGTTTTGGTTGCCAAGAAATCTCTGAAATATACAATATGTGACATTATATTTAGCCAGCTTGGCTAAATGAATGCATGTTTGTGTCTTTTAACTTCCTGTGCTAACAAAAAAAAAAAAACTGTTTAGATTTTAGACATGTCTTGAAAACTAGCAAGGAATATAAAATGACGTTATGTAAGCTAGCTAGCAAAACCAATGGACTTAGCAGGATTTAACTGCATAAACTAGCTAGCTAGCTTGCAATATTACCTAGCCTATAGCGATAGTAGCTAATATAACTGTAACCAAATTAATAAATGACAAGCCGGTTAGCTAGTTAAATGCAGTAATGAAAACTGATGATAATATACAGTAATATATAAATAATATATAAAGTTATATTTAGCCATCTTTTTTTTTTTTTTTTTTTTTTTTTTTTAAGATGTGTGATGTGTGTCTCGAAAGCTGACAAGGAAAATAAGATGACATTATGCAAGCTAGCTAGAAACAATGGACCTAGCATGATTTGATTTTTTTTTTTTTAATGTTAGCTAGCAAGTCTTACACATGGTAGCTAAAACAATATAGCCCAAATAAATGTATGAGCTAGTTAGCTAGTTAAATACATTAATACAGGCTGATGTTAATTATAATTGATAGGCATCTGTCTGTATAAAAAAAAATCTAACTTGCTAGCAACATTAACAAGGCTATAAAAGTAGCTAAAATTAATTGTAAGATGAGTTATTTAAATGCAACAATACAGAACGCTGTTATCATTTATTCGACTGCGTTTAAATAAGCTAGCTAGCTGTTAGTTTTAACTAGCATGTCCCTGCTCTGTAGACTGACTGCTCTAAACGTCTCTCTGCCATCTCCAGGGTTCGAGGGCAGACTCTGCGAAAGCAACATCGATAACTGCCAGCCCGACCCGTGCCACCACGGCACCTGCATAGATGGCATTGCCAGCTACTCCTGTAATTGCGTGCCAGGCTACACGGGCTACCGGTGTGAGAACCAACTCAATGAGTGCCATAGTAACCCCTGTCAGAACGGCGGCAAGTGCGTGGACCTGGTCAACAAATACATCTGCCAGTGCCAGCACGGGACCTCAGGTAGGGGAAAGCACTTAAAGCTGAAGTGTATATGGGAAAATACATTCTGATTTCTGATTGGTTAGGAGACAGCGTTGAAGAAGTAATGCGTTTTAGCTCTTGGATACCCGTAGACACCCTGAATAAAATATTCGGTTTTGAGTCAGCAAAAACAGTTTAAAATCCTGTGCCCGTAGTTGTAGAAAAGTGGCACCTGCCAGTGTCCCTATACCTGAAAATAGTGTCTTTCACCTTCGCCTACTCGGGACACTTCAGTGGGTGTTATTGCTTTCTTATCAGCTGTAGTCCTTGGTTTTACTGCAGCCATCTGTCTTGTAAACAATATTATTACATAATAATATTTGCATCCAGGCACCAATTGTGAAATCAACTTTGATGACTGCGCCAGCAACCCATGTGACTACGGCATCTGCAAGGACGGCATAAACCGTTATGACTGTGTGTGCAAACCTGGCTTCACCGGTAAGTCTAGCATGCCATCGATTCTCATCGAAGAAACAAATCTACAAACGTCTTTTGTTATGAATCTGACGCAAATGAGAAATATGAGGACTCTTTCTGTTTCTCCCCCCCTTTAGGTCCAAAGTGTAACGTGGAGGTGGACGAGTGCTCGTCAAACCCGTGTCGTAACGGAGGCACCTGCGTGGACGAGGAGAACGGGTTCCACTGTCTTTGTCCTGCCGGTTTTCATGAGCCGTACTGCTACTCTCATGTGGACGTGTGCAGCAACAGCCCGTGTGTTCATGGAAACTGCAGAGAAGATCCCAACGGGTACCGACCAGCCTATATTATATGACTTGCCTTTGCGTACTGCTGCTCTTTTCGGTACTGCTTGTCAGCTTGTTAGTTTTTAATTTATTTGCCTATTTGTAAGAATTTAATTTTTAGCCTCGCAGACCCTGTATCAGTGCCTCATACAGCTTAACAGTGACTTCATGCTAACATGTTGCTAGTTTTCAACACCATGCTAAGAGTAAATGTGACTCCGAATGTCGTTTGTGTCCTGCAGGTATCGCTGTGATTGTGAGCCTGGATGGACGGGAAAGAACTGTGATCTGGACCGTAACGACTGTCTGCCCAGCCCGTGTCAGAACGCCGGCACCTGCATCGACCAGCTCAACGGTTTCACGTGTAAATGCCGTCAGGGCTTCAGAGGTGAGTGCGTGAATGTGCGTCTCTTAAAGACAACAGGAAATGGAAATCATAATGCAGTTTTTTTTCACAAGAAACAGGATATTCAAGCAGGAAATCGTGTACAGCTAGATTTTCGATTTGACTGCACTGAGAAAAATGACAAATTATTACATAATATTATTTTTCCCTATTTGTGCATGCATGATGACATTTTAAAGTTTGCAGAAGTTTATTTTGGAAGATAGTTTTTTGAAGGAGTATTTCCTTTGACGTAGTAATGTATTAAATAGTTCAGTCTTTCCAAGAAACTTGGCCTCTGAACTCAGACAGCCTGCTTTGTGAATACAAAAGGCCCCTAGGATCCCGTGTGAATCCCATTAGCACTGAGGGATTAGAATGTCTGCTCGTTACAGCACTAAAGATCTGAGCCATACCGCCTCCTGCTGGACAGTTCGGTGAACTGCATGTGGATGTGAACTCTAACAATCTCCCTCATCCTTATCCTTCATAGGTAATCTGTGTCAGGAAAACGTAAATGAGTGTGCGTCCAGCCCCTGCCTGAATCACGGAACCTGTGTGGACGGTGTGGCAAGTTTCACCTGTCGGTGCGAGCCACCCTACAGTGGACCCACTTGTGCCGAGGAGCCGTGTTCGCCCAACCCGTGTGCCAACAACGCTGCATGCGTTCACTCCCTCGACTACCTGGGCTTCAAGTGCACCTGCCCGCCCGGATGGCAAGGTGAGTCTGATGAGCAATTATCATGCCAGAGTTTCCCTCCTGCGTGAAGTTTGCTAATTTGTGGCTTGTCTCCACAGGCCAGCTGTGTAACATTGACGTGAACGAGTGCAGCTCTAACCCGTGCAAGAACCGTGGCACCTGTACCAACACGCTCGGCGGATATGTGTGCTCCTGCCGCAACGGCTACACAGGACCTAACTGTGAAACTGACATCAACGACTGTCTCCCGAGTGAGTAATCGATACCAGCAGAGGATCTCTGGGAACGTTCTTCACACAGATTAGCTTAGCTTAGCTGCTCGGTCACACCTGATTCAGCTTCATGAGTCAGAATCATGTGTTTCGGAGGAAAGCAAGGAAGGTTTAAGTGCTCTCAGATTTGGGTCGAAACACTACTAGCCAGCTACTGTTAGTTACTAGGCATTTTTCCACTGCACATTCAAAAACAAGAAATGTTCCAATAGGAACACACTCAGCATGCATAAACACTCAACAACTCTAAGAAGCAACAAGACTCATACTCTTCTGGCTGACACCGGATAGTGAGATTATTAATCATTGCAGTATACAGGTGTAGAAAAGTAAAGGCAAAAATGACTGAGTGTGTTGAAAGGATGCGCAGTGTGAACAGAGTCCTGAGATGAGCACAGGACAGTCTTTATGGTCACAGCAGCAGCTGATTTCTTTTCTGTCCATCCGCAGATCCATGTCTCAGCGGAGGCTCCTGCTCGGATGGCATTAACACCTTCTACTGCACCTGCCTGCCCGGCTTCACAGGGCCACGGTGCGCCATCGAGGTGAACGAGTGCCAGAGCTCCCCCTGCAAGAACGGAGGCACTTGCACCGACTACGTCAACAGCTACACTTGCGCCTGCAAACCAGGTTTCACCGGCCTCCACTGCGAGACCAACATACCCGAATGCACCGAGAGGTGGGAGGAGCATCTCTAATATAAGCCTTTTAATAGTTTACGTGAAGCACAATTACCTGCTGTAGATTTCAAATCTCATGAAGAACAGAATACAGGAAGGAAGGCAAGAGATGTGACTGATCTGCTCTGTTTCATGTGTGTCCTGCAGTTCTTGCTTTAATGGTGGTACGTGTGTGGACAAGATCAACGGCTTCTCCTGCACGTGCCGCTCCGGATTCACCGGCGACCACTGCCAGTACGAGGTGAACGAATGCGACTCGCAGCCCTGCCTCAACGGAGGAGTGTGTCACGATGGCGTGAAGACGTTTCACTGCTCATGCCCCAAAGGATACACCGGAAACCGCTGTCAGGTACACACACTACAAACCTACTGCAGAAGAGATTGTTTTCATAACTAAAACCTAAAGCTTTTTTTTGCAGTTCCTGTAAAAGATGTTTTGAATGTTGCTGTGCAGGTGCCTGTGGACTGGTGTAGGCGCTCGAACCCGTGCCAGAACGGTGGCCGCTGCAGACCCAAGGACGGCTCGTTCACCTGCGACTGTGTGGGAAGCTGGTCCGGACGCTACTGTGACATCCCGGGAGTCTCCTGCGAGGTAGCAGCTTTGCAAAGAGGTATAAGTGATCGCACATCAGATCTACACTTGTGGTCGTTACTTCGATGTGTTCTTGTCGTTCACTCCTAATTTCTCCATTTCCACTTCTTCATTTTATGCCGCAGGTCTTCAGACGGATGATCTTTGCGATCACGGCGGTCACTGTGTTAACACGGGGAACACACACTACTGCAAGTGCCCGGCTGATTACACAGGCAGCTACTGCGAGAGTCAGGTGGACCACTGTGAGGACAAACCCTGCCTCAATGGTGCCACCTGCAGGGGCTATGTGGGAGGATACACATGTGACGTGAGTGGCTTGATCAGATGGTATAACTGTCTACTTTGTGGCACACTAACTAGCTTGCTAGCAATTAATCTGGACGTTTTATTATTCAGTCTGTTGATGTTACCTGTTCACTCACTCGCTCCATTGCCCCATGTCAGTGTTTGCCAGGGTACGATGGGCAGAACTGTGAGAGGGAGATCAACGAGTGCCGGTCTCACCCGTGTCAGAACGGAGGAACCTGCATCGACCTGGTGGGCCACTACATCTGCTCCTGCCCTCCTGGCACACGGGGTAGGTCTAATCATGCTTGTTTCACTTCACCATCAGTTAGTGCTCCAATGCGTATGCTAATGTTCAATCCTCTACCCAGGCGTCTTGTGTGAGATCAATGAGGACGACTGTTCCATGCCTACATGGCCCCGTGGCAACCCGAAGTGCCAGAACAACGGCACCTGTGTAGACCGGGTGGGGGGATACCGCTGTAACTGTCCTCCTGGGTTCACCGGAGAGCGGTGTGAGGGAGACATCAACGAGTGCCGCTCGAACCCCTGCAACCCGGCCAACAGCCTCGACTGCATCCAGCTGCCGAATGATTACCAGTGCGTCTGCAAGCCTGGCTTCACAGGTGAGACAGGACGTGATCAGTCTCATGGGTGGGTGTGGTCAAGGTGTGGACAGATCTTAATAAGTATGGTTGTACTTGTACACGGCAGGTCAAGGATGTCAGAACAGGTTCGGCGTGTGCGATTCTCAGCCTTGCAAGAACGGCGGAGTATGCTCAGTGTCCAGCAGCTCTCCAGTAGGATACAGTTGCACCTGTCAGCTGGTGAGCATCCATCCCCAACCTCTTCCTCTTCCTAGTCATTATTAGAATCCATCTCTGAACACCGTTTCTCCGTTTCAGGGCTACACCGGGTTGAACTGCGAACGCAGCATGTCCTGCCGTGAGCTGTCCTGCTATAACGGCGGTAGCTGCACCCTGACACCGCGTGGCGCCCGCTGTTCGTGCCCACAAGGCTACGCGGGTACACAGTGCCAGGAGCGTTCTAACGAGAGCTGCTTGTCCAAGCCATGTCGCAACGGTGGCACGTGCAGAGAGGAGGCTTCTTTCCCCTTCTTCAGCTGCCAGTGCCTGCCAGGCTGGCGGGGTAAACGCTGCGAGCAGGAATCTCGAATGTCGGTGCCCATCTGCCCGCTGCCCGACTGCCATGGCAAGGCCAACGACGGCGTCTGTGACAAGGAGTGCAACACGTTTGTTTGCCACTGGGACGGTGGAGACTGCTCGCTGGCTGTAAACCCGTGGGCACACTGCGCTGACCCGCACTGCTGGCGTGTCTTCAACAACAGCCAGTGTGACGAAACATGCAACACGGCCGAGTGCCTGTACGATAACTTCGACTGCAGGACCAAGGAGAAAGTCTGCAAGTAAGAGTCTGGAGTCTGTTGTCTGTCCTCTGTATCAGTTGTTCACAAAGTGGGATCTGTGGACTCCCTGCGGGCCATGAAGCATAGCCAGGGAGTCTGGGATTTTTAGTTACAGCAGTGGACCACAGCAATCCGCCATTATTAAAGTTATTTATTATCGAGTTATTATAGTTATTAGCTTATTTAACTGGTCTCTTCAATTGAATGGATTTAATCCAAACCTCAATAACTCAAAAACAATTCAGCCTGTAAATAAATGTCTTGGACCTAATGTGTTCCATCCTTGGAAAGTTCAGGAATAGAAAGATTTATGGTTCCAAAAACGGACAAAATGTTATTGTACGCATTTAAATAATGTTCATGAAATAAAACGGTACTGAGTGAGGGTTTTTTTTTTTTGCATATCGTACATAATGCTGTCCTTTAAGCTGTAATTGTAAAAGGTTTGTACTCTTTCTTGTGTCTCACCCCAGTCCCATCTATGAGACGTACTGCATGGACCACTACGCTGACGGCCGCTGCGATCAGGGCTGTAATAACGAAGAGTGCGGCTGGGATGGTTTGGACTGTGCTAGAACGGTTCCAGAAGATTTGGCAGACGGTGTGCTGGTGATCGTGGTGCTCTTGCCGCCCGACGAGCTGCTCCGCACGGGCACAGCTTTCCTGCAGAAGCTCAGCAGCATCCTGCGCACGTCCCTCCGCTTCCGACTCGACCACAACGGAGACGCGATGATCAAGCCTTACACCCGGCGTGAGTCGCGACTCAAGCGCGAGCTCCAACCCCATAACGAGGTCATCGGGTGAGTGCTTTAGCGCAAACGACACACACGGTTTCTCTGTTTTTTAAACTTATTCGTCTGGTTGCACTAATGGCGCGTGTTTTTTTTGTGCAGATCAATCGTGTACTTGGAGATCGATAACCGGCTGTGCTCCCAGGACTCGGATAACTGTTTCCCCACAGCTGAAAGTGCAGCAGATTACCTGGGAGCTCTTTCTGCTCGGGAAATGCTCGGGAAATTCCCTTATCCACTCAAAGAAGTCCGCAGTGAGTACTATTTTTTTTGTTTGTTTGTTTGTTTGTAATAAACTAACAAGCTGTGAATTTATACTAAGTATTCACTGTTCAGGTTATAGAAGAAAAATGAAATTATCCAAAAAAACAAGTCCCTAACTGTCAAACCATGATCCCTGGTTTGTTTGGGTTTTTTTTTTTTTTACTGGAGCGAACTTCTGTGTCTCTGCCCCTCAGGTGAGAGGATACGTGACCCGGGCGAGGTGCCTCAATGGGGAAAGGTGCTTCTGGTGGGCGTCGCAGTACTCTTCCTGATGGTCATCATGGTGGTGGGAATGCTGATTGCCAGACGCAAACGCGAACACAGTACACTCTGGTTCCCCGAAGGCTTCTTCCTTAAGAAGGACACCAGCAGTAACAAGAACCGCAGAGAACCTGTGGGACAGGACGCTCTAGGCATGAAGTGAGTGCTTTATTACACTCTTAATAGCGTTGATATTAAACATTTATTAGACAGGGGTTAATAAAGTCTGCTTTGTCCTTCAGGCACATGCCAAAGACGGTGGAAGAGTCCTTACTGGGAGACCACAGTGACCAGTGGATAGACGCAGACTGTCCTGAGGCCAAGAGACTGAAGGTGAGTTCTTGTTTTCTACCACAGTGAGAGAAAAGACCACGGTGTCACATTTAGTACAGCGTTCCCGAAAATTACAAACTCAGACCACATTCACGTGAATACTGTTCGAAATGTATATTTAGATATTTAAAGACATCGCAAGTCCCCAATCAAATGTTTAGGATCCCATGTTCCACATGTCATCCAATTGACTTAACATAAATCTGTCAAGTCCTTTTTCTAAACTAAAAGCATTATAGATAGATAGAGAGTACTTTGTGATACTCAAGGGGAAATTTTGTCATTTTGATGTAGGAAATAGGTTCTGAACAAAGGCATGCAAACTAATTACATTCTTTTAACACATTTTTTTTTTTTTTTAAATATTTTTAAAAAAATAAACAAAGTATATGTCCTAAAAGACATTACATATAAGCAGTTAATTTCCAACAGGCAGTTTCTGGAGACGCTCTTATGTAGTGAATTATAAATAACATTCTATTAGCCACATAGTGCACCGCTATGCTATACACCATGTAGTGAGTGTGTGTAGTGAATAGGAGGCCATTGGGATTCAGTGTAGCTGTGCAATGAAAGGACTTAATAATTAAAAATATATATAATCCTGAGTGACGTTTAAGAAAAATGTAAATACAAATGCAATTGTCAAAGGAATCAAACCAGGAGCAGAGTGTGAAAATATTGCTGGGAATTAACAGTTAATAACATTAATAACACTTTAAATAAATAAATAACATGACACACAGATACTCTCTATATCGTACAACTACATCCATATGAAGCTGCTGATGAGAAGCAGGAACTAAGATTTCCCTAACATGAGGTTGTGTGTTTCTGTGTGTGTGTGTGTGTGTGTGTGTGTGCTACAGGTGGAGGAGCCGAGTATTCTCTCAGACAGCGAGGACGCTGTGGACAGCAGGCAGTGGACGCAGCACCACCTGGCGGCCGCAGACATCCGCATGCCGCCGTCCATGGCCCTCACACCTCCGCAGGGTGAATTCGACGGCGACTGCATGGACGTCAACGTGCGGGGACCAGGTACGGCAATAGTGCACAGTTCATGAGGGAATGACTGCTTATAGCTGCTATAATATAATTGATAACTGGAACTAACTTGTATCGTAGACGTTCCACAACATTAAACGTAACGATAATGTTGAAGAAATATCCTGAAATAAATAACTGACCCGTGTGTGTGTTTCTGTAGATGGATTCACTCCACTGATGCTGGCTTCATTCTGCGGTGGAGGACTCGAGCAGGAAGTGGCTGAGGAGGAGGACTCCGAGGAGTCTTCAGCTAACATTATATCAGACCTCATTTACCAGGGGGCATCACTGGGTGCCCAGACTGACCGGACCGGAGAAACAGCTCTTCACTTGGCTGCCCGCTACGCTCGCGCTGATGCTGCCAAACGCCTGCTGGACGCCGGAGCTGATGCCAATGCGCAGGACAACACGGGTCGCACACCTCTTCACGCTGCCGTGGCTGCTGATGCTCAGGGTGTCTTCCAGGTAGAGCTGTTTGCTAGTGAAGTGTTGCCTTCTGTATTGTGTTTAGATGTGGGTTAGGAGTGAAGTACAGAAAGGACTTTTGATTCGTCAAAACACTGAATATACCTTTAATGCACAGAAAAGACAAATTTATAAAAAGGCATCATCTAGAAAGATCCAGATGATAATGTGTATGATCAGGAAATCAGTATCTGTGCATGTATTACATCCTGCATTCTTCACTAGAGTTTACAGAAGGCTTGTATACCTGACAAATATGGTGTTTGTAAAGCACCTCCCCTTTTCCTTTCAGATTTTGATCAGGACACGGGCGACAGATTTGGACGCACGCATGTACGACGGCTCCACGGCTCTTATCCTGGCTGCTCGCTTGGCGGTGGAGGGCATGGTGGAGGAGCTCATCACCTGCCACGCTGATGTTAACGCTGTTGACGAGCTCGGTAAGTGCACTTACACTCTTACATGTTTTTTCCCCCAGACTATTTCTTTCCCATCATTTGCAATACTGTCATTCTTTTATGCATTGCATATTCAATACAGTAATGTAAAGGAATTTTAAGGTGCATTTTACAGCATCAGCATGTGTAGGATGTTCATGTTCATGTTCCTGTTCATGTCCGTGTCCTCATCTAGGTAAATCTGCACTGCAC
The DNA here is from genome assembly GCA_023630585.1 of Cranoglanis bouderius. Classification (NCBI taxonomy): domain Eukaryota; kingdom Metazoa; phylum Chordata; class Actinopteri; order Siluriformes; family Cranoglanididae; genus Cranoglanis; species Cranoglanis bouderius. The sequence continues at coordinate 4,911,292 of CM042551.1, read as the reverse complement.
TGGGCTGCGGCTGTGAATAATGTTGAAGCCACTATCGCCTTGTTGAAGAATGGAGCCAATAAAGACATGCAAGACCTTAAGGTAGAGTAGTCCAGTGATCCCTTCAGCCACAATTAGTCCTTTTACCTTTCCCATACATGACGTTTGCGTTTTTTACTCAACTATGACTTATGTTTGTTCTTCAGGAGGAGACGCCACTCTTCTTGGCTGCGAGGGAGGGCAGCTGTGAGGCAGTGAAGGTGCTGTTGGCCCACTTCGCCAACCGTGAGATTACAGACCACATGGACCGGCTGCCTCGCGACATCGCTCAGGAGCGCATGCACCATGACATTGTGCAGCTGTTGGATGAGTACAACACAGTGCGCAGCCCGCAGAGCCACGCCGGCGCAGGACACCACCTAGCAGGCGGCCATGCGCTCTCGCCACTCATGTGTCCACCAGGCAGCTTCCTGCCTAGTCTGAAGAACACGCCGCAGGGCAAGAAGAACCGCCGGCCAGGTGCCAAAGGAATAGGCGGACAACACGGAAGCAGTCTAAAGGATGCTGCAAAGGCACGGAACAAGAAGCTGACGCTGGACATGCAGAGTGCACTGCTGGACAGTTCAGTGACACTGTCGCCTGTGGACTCGCTGGACTCGCCACGCGGTGGTGCCAGTAACGCCGGCTATGTCACTAACCCAGCGTCTCCAGCTGCTATGCCCTCTCCAGGGATCTTCCACTCAATGCCCAGTACTCCAATGGTACACAGTGGTATGATGGATGCTGGTGGTCCTTTCACAGTTTCCTTAGCCGGCTTGAATGAGCTGACTCAAGCCACCCACACCTACGCTCTCAACCCTGGCCAGATGAACCTGGGCATGGGCATGGTGAGCCCCGTGAGCGTGCCGTTCGACTGGCACAGCCGTGCGCCACAGACCCCACAGTGCACCCAGCCTATGGTGAACATGGTGCATCCAGGAACACCCGGTGCTATGCAGCCTGCCGCTGTACTCATGCACCAGCAGCAGGTTTTCCGTAACACCCAGCAGCCCATGTTGCAGCCTACGCCAGTCTCCAGTACGCCCACCATCAGCCCTGTCAAGCTGCCTTCCATCGCCGAACAGCAGCAACAACAGCAGCTCCACGCTCACAGCCTTACCAACCAGCAGGCCCTGGCGAGCTTGGGCGCCTCGACGCCTCCGACCCCGCAGCCACCTCAACCCTTTTACCAGCAACCGCAGCAGAGTCAGGCGCAATCCCAGCAGCCCCAGCAGCAGCCACCACAAACACAAGCAGTCCCACAGAGCCAGGCTGCTCCTCCACAGGTCTCCCAGGCTCCCCCAGTGCAGGCCAGTAGCAGCACCACCAGTGCAGGATTGGAGGATTACCCCACTCCTCCTTCCCAACGTAGCTACACCTCCGCCATCGACGCCACGCCCAAGCATTACCTACACGTACCCAGCGAGCACCCCTACCTGACCCCATCCCCCGAGTCTCCAGAGCCATGGTCTAGCCCCTCCCCTCACTGCGTTTCCGATTGGTCTGACTCCACCCCAAGTCCGACAGTCTCCGCCCCTGCCCCTTCCCACACCCAAATTCCTCACACATCCGAAGCCAGTGGAAAGATGCAGGTGTTCGCGTGATCAGAACTTCCAGGAGTGTCTCTTTTTTAATATGTCAGCCCGTTTCCAAGATTTTAATTGGATGAGGATTGACTTGGTGTTTGTTGATTGGACAGTCTGCTGGGTGTCGTCTGCAGAGAAAACGAGTAAAGGGAAAATTGTGTTGTCTTAAAAAGAAAAGACAATTTAATGAAGTAAGACGTTCTGTCACAGATGGACTTGTGTGTGTTTTTTTATTATTAAAAAGTATATGAAGAAGAAAAACCACGTCTTTCATTTCAAAGACTTGGGGACGCTTTTCCTGACACTAACAAACTTTTTAAAAAGTAGATTAAGAGAAAAGTTGAAGGAAAATCCTTTCTTTCTTTCTTTTTTTTTATTTTTTATTTATTGTCTCAACGCATTCCTCTGAAACTGCCTTGTGGGTGTCCGCTCGCTCTGTCTGTCTCTACTCCTCATAGCTGTTACACTCCTTGATGATTCAGTTCTTTCATCCTTTTCTCGCATCTGCCATGAAGTCACCCAGTATATCTTGAGTTACAGACAGAAAGAGCTGGACACATCACCTCTTTTATGTGGTATTATTTATTTAGGCCAGTGTTACTCCACTAAATTGGCGTCACAGATTACCTAGCCATGTTTAAGTTAGTGATATATTTTAATTTGATGAACTGACCTACAGTGAACCGATACATTCCGTAGGAGTAAAATCTATCTATCTATCTATCTATCTATCTATCTATCTATCTATCTATCTATCTATCTATGTGGGGCAATAATGTCGAAAGGCATTTCTGAAGCACTTCTAAGGCCGAGCGTGTAAGATTTAAATTTGATAGCTGCTGTTGGGGAATTTTATCGCTTATAGTAAAATACGCCAGCGTTCAATTGTTAATTTTTGATAGAGCTGAGCCCACAAAGGGCCCAATTTCTCATTCCCTTCCTTTAGCTTTCGTTCCGAGGTCACTTATAAACTCCCTGGCTGCCCTTTTAGTCTGTGTGGGGTTTTTTCTTTGGGGTTGTATACATTTATTTGATGTTTTTAATATTTTTTTTTTATTCTGTACGTTATAACCTTGGTTACCTTTGGGACATCACTATGACGTGATAAGCTGTGTTTTTATAGGCTGCTGCTTCCTGTCACTTCACAGTGACACCTTTATATCACTGCCAACCCGAGCCCTTCATTTCACACAGTTCCAGCTTCTCAACTCGACCAGAAGAACTTTCTCAATTATCTTCTGACCCCTGGTCCTTTTTTTTTTTTTTTTTTTTTTTTTCATATTGGTTAATTTTTATATGGTCCGCTCATATTCATGGCCAGCTTGTCGTGTTAGTCATCTGAACTCTGCGCATGTGTGTGTGTGTATCAGGGGTGTGTGAAGGTCCGAAGAGGTGGCTACTGGGCTGCTAGCGCTCTGTCACTCCTGAGGGAGGTGTTATATAGCATGCAGTGTAGTCTGCATCTCTAGCAGCCTCCACCCAACCGGCCTGGAGGATGGCGTCTGACTTGCGTGGCCTGAACGCACCAGTGGAGTGAACGCTGCTATGTAGTGCTGTCCCCTGCTGTCAGATGCAGGTACAGGCGCTTATTTCTCTGGGAAAAAAAAATAAAAAATCCCATCCCGAGCGTAAGATCCATTTCTGTTCCCACAGCATATGGCTGTAGTTCAAATTAGACATTCTTCCATGTTCTCTAAGCCAAATCTGGATGCATGTTTTATAAAAACTGTGGGAAGTTACATCTGCATTCGTCCTTCCATTAAAAAGCAGGATTCACTTCAAGACACACTGAGCGAAGAGTGTATTCAGCGTGTCTGAGGGTTTGGGAATATATTTGTTAAATCTATTGGGACCTCAGCGTTTTTGTTTTTGTTTGTTTTGTTTTTACAAAAGTGCTAATCTTTTAAATCTTCTGTTTTTTTTGTTTTTTTTATCCAATAGGTTTCAGTCTTCCTCAGCGCTCTGGACATTTTGAAATTCCAGCATTTTCTTTTGTACATACGATTATCTCGTTTAGGTTTATTTGTGTAAGAGAAGTCTAATGTTTCTAAAAAAAAAAAATGTTTATGTACTAAAAAAAAAAAAAAAAAAAAAAAAACGACAAAAAGTAAATGTACCTTCTATTAGCTTTTTTTTTTTTTCTTTGAAACCGAGGATGTGACTGATTATATATTGGTCTCGCATTACTAGAACAGCCATAGATATTTTTCTGTGTTTATTATTAATTCCTATACTTGTTTAAAAGTAGTTTAAAAATCATTGTATATAAACACTTTTTCACATTGTTTCTTTCTACAGGCATAAAGTTGTAAAATAAGTTACTTCTAATAAAACAGTAGGGAACTACATTTCTGTCACGTGTCCTTTATTGTGTGCTTTCATGTAAACACACTTCTGCGCTGCTCTCTTTCAGATATTTTATTGCTTGTAGCATGTGTAATTAGTGTCAATAAAAGAAATAAATCAACAATTAAAGTTTTTTTAACATAATTATTTACATCTGAAATCCTCATGCTTTCACTGTAAAAAAAAATAATAATTTGACTATTATTCAGTGGCATTATTTTGCACACAGAATTAAATAATAACTTTTACATTAGTTGATAGTCACCATCATCATGCCATTAAAAAATAAAAAATAAAAAATCAAGATTTGCATACCTCACCGTCCTTGAGGGTGTAGGAGTCCTCCCATTCCCGAAGGAATTCTGACCAGCCCCGCCCACTTCTACAGTTACAGTATTTTTGTTTGTTCTTGCTTAAATTTCTAATGAACTTAGTTAATAGTTGGTAAATTGCTGGGTTACAAGATGAATAAAACATTTTGGAACATGCTGTTATAGGAAAATAATCAACTTTCCCAATGGGCCATATCACAACACCTCATCGCTGATTATATTCCTATAACAGCATGCCTCCAAAGGTTTTATTACTTCTCATTCGTGATTTAAAAGCATCATTAAATCTGTACGATTCCACACATACGTGGCCATCTAGTTAGACCTGACTCTATATTCATTCAAAAATCATGTCTGGCATGATGTTTCGCTCCTGTCACACTTTAGACTTCGTCATCCTCCTCTTCAAGAAGCGCATGAAGCCGAGGCTGGCGTTAAACACACGGTCGTGCTGGAAGACGATCCTGTAGAAGGCATCTAGAGGAAGTCGTCCTGTAGGGTCTGCGTGCTTCATGGCGGTCATGGGCGTGTACAGACGATTGGTCTGGTGACGAAACGGAGGATCCTTCGAGACAATCAGCTCTAATATTTGCTGCAATAGAACAATAGAGGTGGGTGTTGTTGTTCTAATGCGTAGTCTGTCTGGATTACAGTTGCTGTAACACTTCATTACAATTTATGAAAAAGAAATTAAAGCTAAACACCTGCCTTGTATAACTCTGATCATGGATAACACTCCCTGTGTGTGATACTGATAAATATTTTGAACTTAAGTGGCTAATTTAATTTGCTTTATGACATGAATTAGTCGTTGGCAAGAAAAACAAAACTGTGGGCTCAAGGAATCAGACCTGGACATCAATTCAAACATCTTATGGAGGATTTCTTCACCTCTGCCACCTCCTCGGGGCTCTGGCCGAGTGAGGAAAACACCTTTCCTGAGTAAGGAAGGTAAATCTCACGGAAGATTCTGGCCGTCTCATCGTCTGTGCCGGAGAGGTCCATGTTTTGTGCGTCCTCGTAGACCTTCCTCTCAAACTCTGTCAACACCGGCCCGGGCTCTACCAGAGTCATCCTGCAGAAGATGTGGTGAGATCAGTGGGTGATATACAGTACTGAGCAGGACATGAAATAAAACTGTGAATGAACTCTTTGTGAATTATGGAAATGATCTGTTAATTGGGTGCAAGGTCATCTCATATTGATCAGTTCCTCATGTGGAAAGGGGGTTAACTAGTGTTTACTGTAACTCACTTAATGTTAAACTTCATAGCTTGCACAGCAAGACTCTCACACAAGCCCTCTACGGCAAATTTCGAGGCAGCATAGACATCATTGAAGAGTAGTCCTGCAAGCAAACAAAAATTTAGGTGTACTCAGCAGGTGCTCAGTAGGGAAAACTAGTCAGAGGTCCCTGTGGCTGAATTCTGGAAAACAACCAAATATAATAAATTTAGCTTTTCTGCCAGCAATATACATTGGCACCTCTTCTGTAAAAAATCTAAATATATTTTACCAAGATTATTTAGATATTTAGGCTACATTCTAACCTTGCCTTGGTGTCTTCCTGCAAAGATAATGTTGTGTAAGAAGTCAGTTTAACAAACACAATGGTAAAAACAATCAGTCTGCCTAAAGATGGCCAAAACCCTCCTACCTACAGTAGTATCAAAGGTTTACACATCCCTGTTAAAATGGCAGGTTTTTGTGATGTTAAAAAATGAAACCAAGATAAGTCATGTCAGAACCTTTATTGTGAAATTGCAACATATAAATATCAAGTGACAAACACCCAGAAATGTTTTTGGGGACAAAAAGAAAAACAAAAATTGCCTAATACCCGGCTTACATTAGTGTGCACACCCTTTTACTACTTAGTATACAACTGCCATCAATTAAACTGAGCGATTAACCCCAAATAAAGTACAGCTGTTCCTATAGGATTTTCCTGACATCTTCTTGGTAACATCCAACTGGAAAAGCCATGGGCCACAAAGAGCTTACAAAGCAGGTACGGGATCTCATTGTTGAAAAATATCAAATAGGAGAGGGTCACAAAAAAAATTTCCAAGGCATTGGATAAACCATTGCTGCTGAAACTCCTGTACCAAAAAAAGAAAATGCTGCCCTGGATGATTTTAACGATTTTCATCCCATCTCAAGTCTTCCATTTTTGGCAACAATACTTGAGCGTGCTGTTGCCTCTCAATTGTGTAATCATCTTACAAATAATAACCTCTTTGAACCCCTTCAGTCAGGTTTTCGTAAAATTTCACAGGACTGAAACGGCTTTGATCAAAGTTACCAATGATTTGTTGATGACTTCTGATTCTGGAGCTACTTCAATTCTCATTCTTCTTGATCTTAGAGCCGCTTTCGATACTGTTGATCATAGTACTTTACTTACCCGCCTTGAGAGTGTCTTTGGTCTGTCGGGGACAGTTTTAAATTGGTTTAAATCCTATTTTACTGACTGTTCCCAGTTTATTTTATGGGTGGTTACAGGTCTGACATTAGCTCTGTACTCACTGGTGTTCCTCAGGGCTCAGTTTTGGGCTCCTTACTTTTCAATATTTATTTATCTCCATTTGGGCATCTGTTGTGTTCGCTCGGCCTCCGTTATCACTTTTATGCCGATGATATCCAAATCTATATACACTCAAAATCTGGTGAAAACCATGATGTTTGCTTTTTTTCTGACTGTATTTCTGACATAAAAAAATAATGGATGATGAATAATTTTCTCTGCCTGAATGGTGGTAAGACCGAAGTTATGCTTATAGGCTCCCGTCATCAAATTCTCAAAGCTGGTTCAACGACTCTGTCTGTTGATGGCTCCGTATTGGAGTCTCAAAGTAAAATGAGGAACCTTGGAGTTATTTTTGATGCCAGTCTTACATTTTATTCTTTTGTACAGAGCACTGTTAAAGCATCCCTTTTACACCTCAGAAATATAGCAAGATTGCGCTCTATGCTAAATTTCTCTGTAGCTGAAAAGCTGGTAAACTCATTTGTTGTCTCTCGGACAGATTACTGTAATGCTCTTTTGGCTGGAGTTTCTAAATTCACACTTAATAAGCTCCAATATGTACAAAACTCGGCTGCCAGGATCCTGACTGGGACCAGGACATGCAATCATATTACTCCTGTTCTGGAGTCCTTGCACTGGCTCCCGGTTATCAATTTTAAAATTATGATGCTGACATACAAAGCTTTACACGGCTTGGCTCCTCATTAATTATCCGCATTGTTAATTCCTTACACCCCAAATCGCAGATTGCGCTCCTCACAGACTAATTTGTTGACTGCTCGACAAACCCGTTTAAGATCTATGGGTGACAGGGCTTTTTCTGTCTATGCTCCAACCCTCTGGAACTCTCTTCCCGTTGAACTTAGGGATGCTCAGACCTATGACATTTTTAAAGCTCAACTCAAGACATATATTTTTTAACTAGCATCTGCTCGTTGATGTTTACTTTTATTTTTTTGATTATTGTATTATGTACTGTTTATTTTGTGTACAGTGCTTTGAGAAGCTGCTTTTTTAAAGGTGCTCTATAAAATAAAGTTTATTATTATTCTTATTCTTATTCTTATTATTATTATTACCATAGAACACTGTAAAGACAATAATCAACAAGTGGAGAAAATATGGCATGACAGTGACACTACTAAGAACTGGACGTCCCTCTAAAATTGATGAGAAGATGAGGAGATAATTGGTCAGGGAGTAAGCAATTTCAGGCAAGTACTAGTTGTTCCCTACATGTGACAACAATCTCCCAAATTCTTCATATCTCTGGACTATGGGGTAGGGTGGCAAGACAGAAGCTTTTTTTAAACCAAAAAATAAATAAAAAATACATCCAATCTCCCAAAGCCATGTGGAATAATGTGTTATGGTCTGATGAGACTAAAGTTTGAACTTTTTGGGTATAATACCAAAAGATATCATCAATATAGCACATCACCAAGAGAACACCATCTCCTTGGGGAAGCAGGGTGGTGGCAGTATCATACATACTTCTTCAGTTGGAACTAGGGCTTTAATCAGGGTGGAGGGAATAATGAATAGCTCCAAATACCAGTCAATTTTGGTGCAAAACCTTAAGGCTTCTGCTAAAACACTTAAGATGAAGAGGAATTTCACTTTTCAGCATGACAATGACCCAAACCAAACCTCCAAATCAACAAAGGAATGGCTTCACCAAAACAAGTTCAAGGTTTTGGAATGGCCCAGCCAGAGTCCAGACCTAAATCCAATAAAAAAAAATCTGTGGGGGGGACCTGAAGAGGGCTGTGCACAGGAGATGCCCAGCCAATCTGACAGAGATAGAATCCTTTTGCAAGGACGAATGGCACAATATTGTCAAGATGTGCCAAACTGACTGACTCTTACCAAGATTGAATGCTGTGATCAAATCTAAAGGTGATTCAATTAAGTATTAGTTTAAGGGTGTGCATACTTATGCAGCCAGGTTATTGTACATTTTATATTTTTAATTTTTTCCCCTAAAATTATTCTTATTGTATTTCACTTTAATTAATAGGTTAAAATTTCACAATAAAGGTAGAAAAGACATGATTTACCTTGGTTTCATTTTTTTTTACATCACAAAAACCTGCCATTTTAACAGTGGTGTGTAGACTTATATCCACTGTAAGTGTAATTTCCTCACACACCGAACATCACGATCAAGTTTTCAGATGGCTACATGCTGTAGACATGTCGAAACGGACATAAGCCTAATCAGTTGAGTTTGAGTAATCAGAAAACAGCGGTCAAAATGTATGTCATGCTCCTGCTCCATCACGTCATCATCAAAACAAAGAAGAGTGCTTACAAACTCTGTATAGACGACAGAGGACAAAGTTTCGAAATGTTTAAATGACCTAATAAAAAGACAAAAGAGAAACATATTTCATTTCAGGAAAGTCTACTATATACAATTCTGTGCAAATGTCTAATATGACCATCTGAAGACCACGCCTATACACGTACAGTCATATGAAAAAATAAGTACACCCCATGGAAATTGTTGGCTTTTTTGACATATTTGGAAATGCAACCATTTGATCACCTTTGAACCGTTCCTATTAATAAAGTTGATATACTTGAACAAAACCACAATGAAAATGAGCTTTTTCCATCATTTATTCAACAGAAATATCAATAGATGTGATATTCTTCTGTGGAAAAAGTAAATACACCATTGGCCTCAGAAGCTAGTATTGCCTCCTTTAGCAGAAATAACTTTTTGTAGGCGTTTTGCATAATTGTCCACCAGTCTCTGACATTGGCTTGCTGGAATTTCTGACCACTCTTCCATGCAGCATTCTTTCAGTTGCAAGATGTTTGACTGTTTTCTTGCATGTACTGCCCGTTTCAAATCCCCCCACCAACATTTCAATGGGATTCAAATCCGGGCTTTGACTAGGCAACACCGTGCTTCACAGTTAGTATGAGGTGCTTCTCCTGAAAAGCTGTCTTGGGTCTGCACCTAACATGTCTGCTGTTACTGTGGTCAAACAACTCTATGTTTGATTCATCTGTCCAGAGCACATTATTCCAAAAGGCCTGGTCTTTGCCTACATGTTCATAGGCAAACTGTAGTCTTGCAAAAGCTATTTCCTGGAACGCCTTCAATGCAGGTCAAATTTGTAATCTCTTTCTGATTGTAGAAGCATGCACTTCTGCTGCAAGAATTACTAGCAGATCCTGTGATGAAATTTTGGGGTTCTTGGAGACTTCTTTTTGCATCAGACAGTCTGCTCTTGGTCTGAATTTGCTGGGACAACCAGTCCTGGACAAATTGGCAGTGGTTTAAAATCTGCACCACTTGTATATGATTTTCCTTACAGTGGAATGATGTATTTCAAATAATTTGGAGATCTTTTTAAATCCCTTGCCAGATTCATAGGCATCCACAACCTTTTTTCCGAAGGCCTAGATCTTGGCATGATGGCACCACACACCTCAATAACAAAGGGAACACCAGACACTAGATGTGAGAGGGGTATAAATAAGACCGGTTCCACCTGCATTCACTAAGCAGGTTCTAATCACTGGCACCCAGTCTTGAACACCTGATTCTAATTTTATGGATTTGAAGGTGTGATAAATGTAGTGGTGTACTTACTTTTTCCATGTGACTGATCTGGGGTTGTTATTTTTTTGTTACTTTAGATTGTGAAAATTATTACAAAATGTCAATTTTATGTGCCATTTGATAGAGTGCATCACCTTTATTAATAGGCACTGTTTCAAAGAGCATCAAATATTTGCTTGTCCAAATATGTCAAAAAAGCCAACAATTTCCTTGGGGTGTACTTATTGTTTCACATGACTATATATTGAATTATGTTTCTTTATTACAATCCAGATGGGGCACATAAGTTGTCCTGGTCAAACAAACCTTTATTTTATTTTAGAATTAGCTGAGCAGGACAAGCAACAAGTTGTTCATACCCTGAATTCCCATCACACTGCTCATCACCACAATATGTCCACTCTGTCGTCTCTTCATGTCAGGCAGCACCTCCTTCACCAGTCGTACCAAGCCAAAGAAATTAGTGTTAAAGACGTCCTGCATGCCCTTTACGCTCTGGCACTCCAGAGGCCCGATCATCCCCATGCCAGCATTACTCACTGAGTAAACAAAAAGACCATCATCAGTGTCAACAGACAAGTGCTCACTTGATCATCAAGTTCGAGTCCAAGAGAGCACAAGGTGTAAGCAGATACAGTGTACTGTAGCCTGTGAGATAAGGGTGTATGATTTTCTTTTCTTAACATGGCACCTGAAGGAATTATTGGTACGATTAAGTTTTAGGGGGGAAAATATATTCTTATTCACCCAATATGTCAAGGTGTCTGCCAGGTAGGCTGTTCACGCACTCTCGGATGGAGTCCTCACAGCAGACATCCAACTGATGGATCTCCAGAGACCTGCCCAGCGTCTCTCCCGCTGCTGTCTCCAGTGCTGTTCTCTTCTCCACATCCCTCATCG
>CM042551.1:4787500-4895000 GCA_023630585.1 Cranoglanis bouderius | reverse complement strand
GGCCTGAGATGTGTTTGTTTAACCGACATTAACCATCATAGGAGAATTTACCCTGCGTTAAAGTAAAACCAATAAGCCAAGTATGTTAGTTTATATAAGTAAAATATTGTAGTAGTTATGCGGTATTTATTATATGTTGCAAGTATTATAATTATGTAATGTTTAATATTGGAAACAAGCCAATAAATTCATTCAAAACCGTACCCTTTGGGGATCGACGACAAGCTGGCGGTTATCCTAAATTTAAGAAGTTATTTACAATGATTTTTAACAGCAAAGTTTTGTCTTAGGAACGATCTTAAGAAAAATTCTTAAGAAGAATTTTTGGGGAAATTTTCTTAACCATTTTTTTTCCTAAAGTTAGGAAATAAGAAGAAAATGTCAGTTGAGAAGAATTTTATTCTTAAGAACGTTTGTTCCGGCTCCTGATCTGTTCGCAGAGAGTGTACAAATGAGGAGGTGAAACCGCTGGACAGACTAAAGGCCTAAAGCGCCGCTGCATCACTCCGTTTAGGTAGAGATTACGAAAGGGCTAAATCCCACTGCACCGCTATCAGCAGGTAGTCAAACAGCATTGTGGGTAAAGTAGGAAACTGTTAACCAAAATGGACCAAAATGTTGATGAAAGAAATTAAAAAATGTCAATTCAGAAAATTCACTACAAAATAAATTTTGGGTGATGTTGAAGGCCACATGTTAATTCTAAAAATTAATATGCTGCTCATCCAGGGTGGATTTTTTTCCTTTAATAATTATTATATACGGTAGAGTGTATTGTAATTATGTAGTTATATATTTATATAAGGATATGAACTCTGTGCTTTGTTCTGTTGACTCAGTTGGAAAAATGCGTCAGGCGACTGAGAGAGACGTTTCACGGGAAAATCCCGATCGACAAGGCGACGTTACTCATGCGCCGATACGGGAACAACTACCAGCTGGTAGCGAAGGTGATCGTCCTGATGAAAGACCAAGGTAAAAGGAGGAAGTGTTTGTTCTGAGCAGAACCTGTTCTGCTTCTCCTGAGTCACTGATTCACCAGCATGATTTACTAAACAGACATTGCACTTCCCTTTCCCACAATCCATTCCACGCCTTTTCCATTTCATTTGCTATCCCATGCGCAGACCTGGACGAAGACGACAGATGGGCTCTGGCGAACGATCCTGCTGTAAAGGTAAGGTTTCGTCCCATCCGCTTCGAGAGTCCGAAACATCATTATGCAAAAAAGCTCGTTTTGCATGACTGAATGCATTTCCTGCTCACTGACAGAATGTGGTCGAGAAACTGCAGAACGAGGAAAGAGAAAAGGTAACGGCCGCATGCTGATTATTTAAACCGTCACTTATGTGTTTCATTGTAAGGCCCGAGAATTGAGCATCACATTTTATGTTGCAGGAGAAAAGAAAAGACGGACAGTCAGGAGCCAGTAACGATCCTAGGGGCTCTAAGAAAGTAGGTAAAACTCTGGAAGTCTAATCCCGCTCCCGCCCGCTCCCACAGTTATTAGTTTTGTTTGTACCTGCTTGCGATTTTTTTCTAATGAACTTAGTTGGTTGTTTTCCCAAAATATAAACAAATTAGACATTTAAACCACAGCAGCGCTAACCATTACCACCACCATGTTAAAGAACACGGCCTCTGATTCTCCCCTACCATCATGAAAGTAAAACCACCAAGTCTCACAGCCTTTTTTTTGGGGTCCCACAGGATTCGAATCCCAGTGCAGACCTCAACTCTACTGTGCTATCGAACAACAGTTTGTCATTTTTAGAGCCCTCTGCTGCCTTGTTTTTCAGTTGCAACGAATGTCAGATGTGCTCAAAGTTTTCCCATTTGTTCACACTTACATTTAGTCTCAGGCTTTGGACATCAGTGCGAGCAAACGGGTAAAGTTCCAGCACAAAAGAATAGAGACTATAGAGAATTAAATAATCAATTGTCCGGTAACACTTTAAAATAACAGTAAATGAATAATCATGCACTAATACCTGAATTAATACTTACTTAAACATGAACTAATGATGGAGTCTTATGGATTCATGCGTGAATAATTACCATTAATGTATTAATGAACACGTAGGGTTAAACTAAATCAGACATGCTCTGTAAGAAAGAATATGAATTAAACGTGCATAATTTCAAATTGTTTATATAATTTGCCGTATGCAGCTGCGTACACAAACATCATTGGATGGCGCTGGATTACTTTCATAATTTACACTGATCCTCCTTATCGAACGTAGAAAGACGCACTGATAATAAACAACGATCATTTCCTCTCAACCCGTTTTTGCGTCATTCTCCATCCATTTCTCTTCTAATCCCACTGTAGTACTAGTACGTGCTCTGGGTTGCTCGGGCCCGGGGCACTGCTCCTTTACCCACAAGGGTGAAATTAATACAGTAATATTTATTCATTTAGTAGATGCCAGTGTTCTATAAGATTATTGTCTGGTGTTGTAGTCTTAGATGTCACTGCGTTTAGTTTGACTGCTTTACTTCATTTTCTTTCTTATAGAGCATGTTTGATTTAGTTTACCCTCTAGGTGTTAATTAATACATTAACTAACAAACATGCATTTGCTTGTTTGCATTAACTAATAACATGTACTTAAGGTGGTCGTTATTCACGCACGAATTCATAAGACTCATGTCGTAGTTAAGGTTGGCTCTTCATTAGTTCGTGATTAGTACATGCTTTATCTCATCGTTAGTTTATATTTGAGTATTAATTCAGATATTAGTGCATGATTATTATTGTAAAGTGTTACCAAGATAACAATATACTTCCTAAACTGGGGCTGGGATGGAGCTAATTTCAGGACAGAAAAATGTAAACACAAGCCTAAATGTGCTGTTCACGTTTTCATTAAACACACGTCCATTTGAAAGGAAACGTGCTGTGTTTTCTCCCTTGGTGCAGCTCTTTAGTCAGGTATGGACACAGCAATCGCATTCGGGTGCGGACCAAAACATCCGGTCTGGGAATGTCTGAGCGAGGTGGCCTCGGTCCGCTTCCAAGTGAACTTGTAAAGAGAAAGTGATTGACTCCGAATCAACCCGACTTCAGGAAGTGGACAAAACTTCCTGTGTGTCTTGGGTTGCAACATTTTTCCGTGAGCTGCTAAACTGAGTCAAAGGACAGAGCTTTAGCACTGTAGAAATGCCGTGTGGGCTGGATAATGGGAACATAACTCCTGAATGCAACGCGCATAACATTTCAAACTATGTCTTTTATTATGTAGACATTTAATGAGCACCATGCTGGGCTGCCTTTTTTTCATTTCCACAAGCACTTGGTAAAGGTTTGTTTACCTTTTTCTGTCACCTTATCTCAGCCCTGCACGCTACTCAGACAGTGTTGTTTTTACTTTTTGGCTCCTTTAATTACGTGCAGTGTGAAACCAAGCTAAAAGTATCAATACAACGCTGATTCAAACTTGTCAAACCTGCTATGCTTTCTCTTAGGTGCATTTAAAATTCCGTATGATCGTTACAGGTCTAGAAACAGATTTAAACCTTACAAACTGTCTCTTTCAATAAATATATGCACACCAGTAATGGATCCTCTAAGCTAATGTGTACTCTCTCCTCTCTGTGTCTCTGTCCAGTCTAAAGCAAACAAGGGGCCTCAGGAGGACAAAGACATACAGGTCAGCTACCTAAAGTCCTCATTCAGTCTCCAGACTGCAAACATCCACCTGTGCAGCTTAATGAAAACATCTGACCATATAAAGGGGAAACAAATTGCTACTGTGAGATTACCTCACATAACAAATATTAGGAGATGTCATGTTTACATTTATTTGTGTGTGTAGGAGCTTGGGAAGAACTTGCGTCACCTGCCTCTAACAGAGAAGAATAAGCGCATGTTCGATAGTGTGCAGGAGAACCAAATGCCCTCCGTCGATCACCAGTTCGCCTGCGAGTTTTGCGACAAGAGCTGGTGGAGACGAGTCCCTGAGAGAAAGCCGGTAAAGGCCACATACTGTACTGTATCAGCTGATATCCAGAGGTGGTAAAAGAATCCAAATTCTTTAGTCAAGTAAATGTTCAATCAGTTGTTTAAACTCTTGTAAAAAAAAAAAAAAAAAAAAAGTATCTCAGTGAAATTCTTCACTCAAGTTAAAGCAGAAAAAAATATGAACTCTTACATGAGCAAAACTAATTTCAGCTACTGATGGTAAATTTGATGGCATCTTTCATCAAGGAACCAAGGAACATGAGAAAACATTCACTGAGGCTAACTAACTACAAGTTCCTAATTTCTTAAATGTTAGCTAGCTGAATAAAACTAGCTAGCTGTCACAATCAGGGCTGTTAGAAGGATCAAAATTTTTTAATGAGGTCCACAGCCTATTTCAGTCTATTCGTAGCTAACTTTACACATTCTGAAAGCACAAACAATTCAACACCTAAAAATGCAATTCAGAACATATTCCAAATTATGATTTGACCATACAGAGCCTTGGAAAAGTATTTTAAGTGATATAATGATTTTAGTCATTCTCTGTTGATTTCCATTACCCAGTGTAACTGGCAACTGATGTTAAAGATAAGAGACGATGTGGCGCTGCTGCGGACTGATTCAAAGCTAGTATCAGTAGAATCAGTGAGTGTGATCTCTGATCATTTTCAGGTGTCTCGCTGTCGGGGGTGCAAACGGAAATACGACCCTGTGCCACCAAACAAAAGGTGGGGCATCGGGGAGTTCACGTGCCCTCAATGTGCTCGATCTTTCAAGTACGTAAAATCATCGCAAGTACTCTCACAAGTCTTACCTTAAACCCTTCTACATCATTCTTTCTTTGTTGTTTTCTGTTGTTTCTTATCTTAAAGGAGGTTCCTGTACTTTAGCCTTTGGGAGGTGGAAAAATCATACATTGCATCCGGAAAGTATTCACAGCGCTTCACTTTTTCCACATTTTGTTATGTTACAGCCCATTTTTCTCAAAATTCTACAAACAATACCCCATAATGATAACGTGAAAGAAGTTTGTTTGAAATCTTTGCAAATTTATTAAAAATAAAAAACGAAAAAAATCACATGTACACAAGTATTCACAGCCTTTGCCATGACACTCAAAATTGAGTTCAGGTGCATCCTGTTTCCACTGATCATCCTTAAGATGTTTCTACAACTTGATTGGAGTCCACCTGTGGTAAATTCAGTTGATTGGACATGATTTGGAAAGGCACACACCTGTCTATATAAGGTCCCACAGTTAACAGTGCATGTCAGAGCACAAACCAAGCCATGAAGTCCAAGGAATTGTCTGTAGACCTCCGAGACAGGATTCTATCAAGGCACAGATCTGGGGAAGGGTACAGAAAAATTTCTGCAGCATTGAAGGTCCCAATGAGAACAGTGGCCTCCATCATCCATAAATGGAAGAAGTTTGGAACCACCGGGACTCTTCCTAGAGCGGGCCGCCCGGCCAAACTGAGCGATCGGGGGAGAAGGGCCTTAGCCAGGAAGGTGACCAAGAACCCGATGGTCACTCTGACAGAGCTCCAGCATTTCTCTGTGGAGAGAGGAGAACCTACCAGAAGAACAACCATCTCTGCAGCACTCCACCAATCAGGCCTGCATGGTCGAGTGGCCAGACGGAAGCCACTCCTCAGTAAAAGGCACATGAAAGCCCGCCTGGAGTTTGCCAAAAGGCACCTGAAAGACTCTCAGACCATGAGAAACAAAAATTGAACTCTTTGGCCTGAATAGCAAGCGTCATGTCTGGAGGAAACCAGGCACCGCTCATCACCTGGCCAATACCATCCCTACAGTGAAGCATGATGGTGGCAGCATCATGCTGTGGGGATGTTTTTCAGCAGCAGGAACTGGGAGACTAGTCAGGATCGAGGGAAAGATGAATGCCGCAATATACAGAGACATCCTTGATGAAAACCTGCTCCATAGTGCTCTGGACCTCAGACTGGGGTGAAGGTTCATCTTCCAACAGGACAACGACCCTAAGCACACAGCTAAGATAACAAAGGAGTGGCTACGAGACAACTCTGTGAATGTCCTCAAGTGGCCCAGCCAGAGCCCAGACTTGAACCCGATCGAACATCTCTGGAGAGATCTGAAAATGGCTGTACACCGACGCTCCCCATCCAACCTGATGGAGCTTGAGAGCTCCTGCAAAGAAGAATGGGAGAAACTGCCCAAAAATAGGTGTGCCAAGCTTGTAGCATCATGCTCAAAAAGACTTGAGGCTGTAATTGGTGCCAAAGGTGCTTCAACAAAGTACTGAGCAAAGGCTGTGAATACTTATGTACATGTGATTTTTTTCGTTTTTTACTTTTAATAAATTTGCAAAGATTTCAAACAAACCTCTTTCACATTGTCATTATGGGGTAGAATTTAATCCATTTTGGAATAAGTCTATAACATAACAAAATGTGGAAAAAGTGAAGCGCTGTGAATACTTTCCGGATGCACTGTAACATACTTGTACGCATAAGGAAAATATTATTAAAATATTAAGTGTAAACAGACACAAAAAACCCTAAATATTTTATAAATGTAAAGTTTATCATATTAACTTTGTGACTTTTTTAGCTAAACAAGTTCACTTGCGTCATAGCAGCTATAAATATCCCTCACTTCCCCTTGAAGTTAATAAGACAAAAAATGCAGATTGTTACCCAGAAACCATAAAATGCAAACCTCCTCTGTCCTGAACACTTCCTCATGTCGGAAAACTTAAAGTTACCGCTTTACCTCTGACTGTTACAAGACGCTGACACTGGAGACTCCTTCCAAAAATGCGAAATAAACGTTTCCTTCACCCTATAAATGATCATCTCATTTTCTTTGTTAAATAACAGATCGTTTTTAATCCATTGATTTTTTTTAACTTAGATTGCGTGGAGCGTCCGCCTGTGAATTTGCCGTCGCTATAGAAACGGTAACATATTGTAATGAAACATGATAATATAAACCTGTGACTTGCCTTGCAGCTGGAACTACAGTCAGAGCTGCTATTAGAGAAAATTAATCAACACCTTCTGACCAGATTCAGAATCAAACATCTTCAGACATCCTTCACAGTTTAATTCTCATCATCAGATCTGTTTCTCTTTTTTTTAAAAACGTCCACCACTGAACACTCCGGTCCATTGCCAATGAAAAATAAATATAGATATGGTGACTTTATAACAATCAAGGTCAAGCAGTCCGTACAGGATTTCAAGATTCGAGGAGGTTTTTTTTGTGTGATTGTTGCGGCCAAAAATGCTTGATTTTGCTGCGGCTTTTTTTTTTTTTTTAATGTTTTTGTGGGGGTTTTTTTTTGCAAAATTGCATGAAATTGTTCTGCACGGTCTTGGCCCAAATCTGCAGAAAATCCGCGGTAATTTTGAAAAATTGCGAGCTCCTCCGAATATTGCAGTTCGCTTGATTTTGCGTTAATATCTGCGATCGCAAAATCCTGGAGGGACTGTTCAAGGAAGAAGAGTGTGGTAATAGAAGATGCATTTTTAAGTTTTAAGGTTTAAATTGACTCTTAAAGTGAGAAAAGACATAAAGGCCCTGTGTCACAAAAAAGATTTTTCCCCGTTGATATCAGTCTGGAATTAGACATGAAACGTGTGAATTTCTAAATAATCACCTCCTCAGTAGGGACAGGTTTATGACTCGTTGCCATGAAGAACTTCAGATACGTCCAATACACGTGTGTAAAATGAATAGAATTAAAATATCGATTTTAAGTGATATAATGTTTTCCATTAGGGTAAAAAAACATGGATGAGATCATCACGTGTGTTTCCTTTTTTTTTTTTTTTTTCGCTTGGACATGATTCTAAATAAATCATGGTTTTACCTTGACTGATTCTGTTTTTTCTGCCAGGGGGTTCGGTCGAATGGACATGGGATCTCCGTGTTATAGCTGTCGCGTCATTGTTATGCCAATGAGCATCCTGCCTCCACGCAAAAACTTGATCGACCCAGGGCTGAGGAGAAAACACCAGCACAGCTGCCTGGCAGAGGACTGCTATAACAGACAGGGTAACACAACACTGCTCTACACTAGGTGTCAGTAACACAACTGCTTTAGTGTGGATCTTCAGTGCACATGAGGAACAGTTAGAATTCATTTTGCATGAGCATAGGTGCTTTCGCATGAATTGGGTTGTGACATTATAGCTGGTGTATAGCGTTACTATTTAACAGAGAAACGAGAAAAGAATTAAAGTGGAAATGAAAGTGACAGTGACATGTGAAGGCCAATGTGAAGGTAACCCATACTTGGAATTTGTCCTCCGCATTTAACCCATCCAAGTTAGTGCACACACATTAGGAGTTGTGAGTAGTGAACACACACACTACAAACCGTGAACACACCCAGAGCAGTGGGCAGCCATTTTTGCTGTGGCGCCCGGGGAGCAGTTGAGGGTTAAGGGCCTTGCTCAAGTGCCCAGCAGCGGCAGCCCGGGAGTGCTGGGATTTGAACTCACGACCTTCCGATTGGTAGCCCAACTCCTTAACCGCCAAGCTACCACTGCCTCTATCACCGCCCTTCTAACCAAATTAACCCTTTCGTGTCCACATGTTTGGAGAGTCAATTTAAGGTTCTTTTTTAAGTTTTAGGAAAATAGAAATTAACATAAACTTCTGTAGTTCTTTAGACTATTTGTCGTTCTCAATCTTTACTAACTTTCTAAAAGAAAATAAATAAATAACAAAAGAATTAAAGTACAAATGTTTTTGTGTCAGACTCTGAATCTGAATACCTCAGATTTTCTCAAATAGTTTTTTTGTTTGGTTGGTTTTTTTAAATTAGTACTGTTTTTTTTTTTTTTTTTTTTTTTTTTTTTTTAATGCTAATAAATAAATAAATAAATAAATAAAGTTAGTCTTCAACCTGAATGTTAAAAAACTTTGGACATTGGAAGATTAGGTTTTTTATTATTATTTCAGGCATGCTGTTTTAGTTTTTATAAATGTACAATCCATTTACTTTTTAATATAAGTAATCTGTACACAGAATCAAAATTCATACATCATGCATTCTTAAGTAAAAAAGAGAAAATATAAAAGAATCTAGATATACGCATAAATAATTTATGCATGAGAAAGGGTTAAGGTTCTCTTAAGTAAACTTATTTACAAATGATAAACTTCAGCATGAATAAATCACGAGTAATGTTAAGTAAGTTAAGACTTGTATTAATTGTTTGTTTAAATGTTAACAAAACACAGCTGCAGTGACTTATTCTGTCCATGACTAAAAACTTACTGAACTTACTGTGAATATTAAACATTTCAGCCTCAGTTCTGAATTTTGCCACTTAACAACCAAAAACAATTAGTTATGGCATTAACTGATATTGCTCGTTGTGGGTTTAATTTTAATAACTGACGGGATAAACATTGGTTAATGTAGGTGGTGATTACTTGCCTTATTATTTTAAAAATGTTACTTATGGTGTGTTAATGTTGGAGTTGTTGTGTTGTATTCGATTTTGAAAAACTATATATTTAAAAGCTTTGTAGGTATAGGTAAACGTATCATATTTATTCTATTTCTGTCACTAATACTGATGTGTCATTTGCAAAAGACTCAACTCTTTGATTCAGCTTTTTATTCTTTGTTTTTAGAGTCTGCTTGCATATATGAGCCGTTTTATTGTTCTTTTTGTAGATTTAGGCAGTGTCATTACTCCTGCTGTTAAATTTTATGGAATTCTCTTTTTAACATCTGAGCTGTTCGTTTGGATGAATGATGATGTGTGTGTTTGTCTCCCAGCTGTGTCTATGAGGCAGTATGACAGAGAGGATCCGCTGCACTAGTGCTTGTTGAAGATGTACTGCGTGTAGTCAGTGTATTACAGAAGGCCATAGGGTTCTTAGTCTTCTTACAATACCATTAATGCAGGGGTGCTTACTGTTTGTAGTGCAGTGGTGATTTAATGTAATTATTTAAATATGTTTTACAAAATGCTATGCACAGTAATGTTATTTTAGATTGTAGAGTAAGATTTTATGAAACCATTTCATAAGGAAAGCTGAGCCAAATAATCTAACTTACTGAAAAGTGCTGGAATTCAAATCACTAGTCATTATACAGTACTGTGCAAAAGTTTTAGGCACATGCAAAAAAAAAAAAAAAAAAATGCAAAGATGCCTTCAAAATAATGACATTAAATGTTTCTACATTTTAAAAAAATACAGTAAAGAGCAGTAAACAGTAGTAAATGAAACAAAGTCAATATTTGGTGTGACAAAAAAAAAAAAAAAAAATAGTAGTCTCCAGTACAATGTGTGCAGTTTTATAAGGAAATTATCTGGTAAGTTTTATTGAGCATCTTGCAGAACCAGACACAGTTCTTCTGGAGACTTTGACTTTTGCACTCGCTTCTTATTTTTGCAGCAAAACCCAGCAGCCTTCATTGTGTTTTTTTGTCTGAAAAGTGTCTCTTACGTAATATGCTGCTTTCTTTAATGACATACAAACATTTTTCTGTAACATTTCATTCTGTGCTAGAAAACTAATGTTTGGGAATCTAAAATGTTTTTTGTACTGATTTGATAATGCAGAAGTCATAAAATA
The DNA here is from genome assembly GCA_023630585.1 of Cranoglanis bouderius. NCBI lineage: Eukaryota > Metazoa > Chordata > Actinopteri > Siluriformes > Cranoglanididae > Cranoglanis > Cranoglanis bouderius. Next base: position 4,884,441 of record CM042551.1, on the reverse strand, counting down.
AAAAAAATCTATAACAAAGTTTGTACTAAAAAAAAAAAATAGGCTGCCTAAAACTTTTGCGCAGTACTGTACATAATCAAGAACCGCCCACTTTCAGAGGAAGAGGTTGCTTGACTGACACTACAAACGACCAACCACATTTACACGCCACTAACTGCTTCAAATAAAACTTCCTAATAATTTTTAAAGATGGGATGCTCTGAATCTTATGGTTTCACCATCAGTCAATCAGTTTCAGATAGCCAATCAGATTGAGAGCTTTAAACGTCCAGCTAAGTGTATGGGGAAAAAAAAAAACTGAGAACAACAATTGCATCTAACAAACACATCTAACATTTTGCATGTGTCCGTCACAGAGCGTTACGTTCCTGGTACAGAGTGTGTGCACCCGGTCAGCAGGACGAAGAACGGTAAGCCGCAGGTGGTGAACCCCAGCGATCCCCACATCAGCAGTGGCTCCACGGTGAACACGTGCCTGAGTCAGGGCAGCCTGATGGAGGATTTGTTTGACATCATCCTGGAAGACATCCACGAGGAGGACGAGAGTGACAACGACGTCTCAGGCAGCAGCACCAGCAGCTGAAGGAAATGCCAGTGTGCATCCACAGCTCAAAACCCTGGCTCTTAAGCACTGACCCAAAGACATTTGATAATTGTAAAATTCATCTAATGTGAAATGCGGCACAGTGCAGAGAGTAGTGTTTCAAAGAAGCAGCGACTTCTCTAGCATTTTCAGGAATTTTAAAGTTATTTTCGGGCTGATGGGTTGTAAATGTGCTATAGACTTAAGGGAACAGCTTTGTTCAGATCTCTAAATTTGTAAACTTTTTTGATTGACACCTATGCAATCTTTTTTTTTTTTTTTTTTTTTTTTTTTTAGAGAATAAGGTCATATTGTATGTCAGCAAATATTATTTATTTCCCGAGTCAGTCAGTAATCCATATGCTTGTCTATCAAGGGCGGTTTAGTTGAAGAAATATCAGCAAGTGTGTCGTGTGTTGCCTTGCCACAAAAAAAAAAACAAACAAAAAAAAAAACAAGTGCACTTAATCATAGCTTAGCTCTCAAAACCCTGCTAACAAAATCCCCAAAGTGAAATAACCTTCAAACTGTTCTCCAATGGTCATAAGTGAATGTTCAAGTTGATGATTTTACTATATGCAGCCAGGGAAACATGCAGTTTGCGTCTCTTCTTTTAATTCCTTCCCGCTTTTAAATCACTTCCTGCTTTTGTATGTTATTGAGCTCAAAATGTGTGACAGTGAAGTGAAGTTTCAGACGTCATCCTTCCATACTTGCATAACACTGTTCAGAAACGCTTTGCTGGATTGTATATATGCATCAGAGGTTTTAAACATTTCATACGATGAAGAGTCATTTCTAGATTTTATGAAGACCACGAGCGTTATTCTGTTTTCTTAAGGAAGTATTAAGCAGTGAATATATTGCTACAGTTTATCTATTGGAAATTGTACTCTCGAACAGCTGTTTTTGTTGTACATTGCTGTTAATTTAAAACCCACAAAATATACCAGCTGAAGCACAAAAAAATCCTTTGAGTTGTGAAATCTTCTTTTCGATGTGTCACTGCTTTTGAACTTCCAAACTAACCATTTCTTCAGATTGAAGACCAGGGAAGCGACAGGGTCTCCCGAACATCCCTTATAATAAAATAACCATGTTTTTTTTTTTTTTTTCCCATGGTCTAACAAGATTACTGTGGTGTGTCAGCCAGGGATTTTTTTTTTCCTCATGCAGGTGGTGAGAAATTAAGTTAATGGCACAAAATCTAGCCTTAGAACCAGGCATCTTTTGTTTTTATTACGGTGTAAAATATAGCACTTTAATGTCACCATTTACTCTGTATTAACTTAAAACTACACTTATACTGTGCAGCACTGCCCAGGAACCTATACGAATGGGATAAACACTAACTTCGACCACTCCATAGTGAAGCTAAACCCTTAACCCAAAATCGAAACAAGGTTTTGAATGCGTCACTATATTCTTTGCTGAGCTAATCATCACTTGTGTCATTATGTCATGGCCTGAGGTCTTCTCTCCAGTGGGAACTGCGAAAGGTAATGCAGCTGTCTGACATAAACAAACATCAATAGGACAGGTCAACATAAACTTAACTGTAAACCAAGTTATAAAGATAGAGGTTGTACTTTTTTTTGTTATTTAGAAGCACCTGGAACATTTTTGCATGTTTTTGGACTGTTCAGTCATTTCAGAATTTTGGAAATTTGTAAATTATTATTAGAGATATTATTAGAGATGACAGGGGATGTCTACGATCATAATACATGTTTATGCCTTCTGTGTGCCTTCTAACCTTTCCCCTTAATCAGCTCATATGTTTGGACTGACAGCAGTATTGTTGTTTTGTTGTAACCGGAGTTTTGATTTTATTGGGATTAGATTGTCAGTTTCATGTTTGTGCGGTTTGGAAATTTAGTTGTGTCGGTATTGTGATATTATTATTGTTAGGATTGGCATCTTCTTCCAGTTGGTATTGGAGCCTTGCCTTTGTTGGGATTGGTGTATCGCCTTTGTTGTTTGGGATTGGGATTTAATTTTTCATTGGATTGGGATCTTGGGGGTTTTTTGGTTGGAATTGGGGGTTTTCTTATGTTGTTTGGGATTGGTATATTGTTATTTTTGTTGGGATTTGGAGTTTGTGTTTGTTGGTTGGAATTTGTGTATTGTCTTGGTTTGTTGGGATTGGAGTTTTGCCTGTTGTGATTAGGCTTTTGTGTTTGTTAGGATTAGGAATTTATCTGCATTTGGGTTTTTGTCTTTGTTGAAATTGGGATTTAATTTTGTTGGGACTGGATCGTTTGTTTTATGGAGATTGGGATGTCATCTTTTTGGTAATTGGGGTTTTATTCCTGTTGGTATTAGGATGTTACATTTTGGGGACTGGAGTTTTTTCATTGTTTGGATTGGACTGTTAGTTTTGTTAGAGTTCTGTCTTTGAAATTGGGATCTTGACAATGTACGGTATTGTGTGTCGGCTTGGAGTTGGTTATCCTGGTGTCTGGTTTGTTGATTTGACCCAAATCAAGTCTGAAGATGAAACCAGCATGTGTATTTAATGTTAAAATAATATACATTTGTTTAAACTACTCACTCAGCACACATGAATGCAGCACACACATGACATTTATTGTGTTATGTTCTCAACCCTAGGCTGGGGTGTAACGTGAGTGAGAATATCCTGTCGCATTGTCCTACTGCAAACTAAAATTCCTCTGGAGAATTCTGTTCAGATAGTTGATAGTCACACCCTGCACTTCTACATTCATGTTCAGAATAATAAAACTACAAAAAAGCTACAAAAAAAGGGGGACAGGCATTCGTAATAGCCAAAACATTTCACCAACCCTGATCTTAACTGACCTTATTTACACAAAGTAGTGTTGTTTAAGATGAAAAATATTACAGTTGCACTATTATAGTACATCTCTTTTAAAATATAGTTTTGATATGTATAAACTGATCTGTTAACTTTAATCTTTAGAATTCTTTCTATGGTGCTTACGCTTTTCCAAGGCCTGACCTATAATTGCACTGTGTATATGAATGTTTTGCATCCTGGGCTAAAAAGAAAAGCTATTCCTCTCTTGAAACAGTAAAGTTTGGGTGACGTTGTTCCACAACAGGCTTATTGCTGTGGTGTGATCAGGTGATCATAAGACCACAACAGCTGCATTTGTAGCCACATGTGGAAACAGTCGGGCTCGCTTATGTAAGAGTTTAGATAACTTGCAGAGGAGGTAAATGTTAGGTAATAATGTTTTTCCAGTCTGCTTTCTATCCTCTACATTCACAAAAAGAACAAACCACATACAAAATATCAACAACACACAAATAAGTCATTTCTATTGATTATAAAAGATAAAATTATAGTTAATAGTATTCTCACACAGTGACTGCATTTGCCAGATGCCTCTCAAACTTGTTACACAATCATTAACCATCAAGTAGCCACAAAATCAGCACCTTTGCTCACATTTTAGCTTTTACTGTCAATTTGGCTCAATGACGTGGCAGGTAGCGTTGCCACCGTGCATTATTGTTTGTGTGGCTTTTCACATGTTCGCCACATGTTTGCATATAATAAGGCTATGCTCCAAACTGTGTGCTAAATGCTTTCTTGCCAAAAATGAAGGTACGCATTGCATCAAATTAAAATGAATTTGTCAATGCTTGTAACAGTGCTTCGTGATGCTTCCTTTTTTTTTTTTCTATGATCTTGTTTTCTCTTTCTCTCCTGACTTCCTGTTAATAATAATAGTAAAAAAATATCCCATTTCCAGATTTCAAAATTTGCACTGAAAATCCCATCCTGGCACGGGAGGTGAAATGTGACACCATAAGTTTATACACAATGTAAATTTTCCACCTGAGCTATAAACTATTTATCCTTTGGTAGATTCCATTTGACATATGTAAGCTTAAGTGCTTCTGTTAATGAGATGATTAAAATTTTCTGTTTATGCCACCAATATGGCATATGGCATAGTCAGGTATAACAGTGAAGTTACCCTATAAATAGGCCTATATTATATAAGATTGGAGATTTAACACTGAAGATAAAGGTAAAACATCGCCTGGTCTTTTACCAATCTCCAACTTTTCAGCTGATTTGAGCTTGTGCCCACTGTAGCCTCAGATTCCTGTTCTTGGCCTATGTAGACTAGCCTATACTTTTATCCATCCATCCATCCATTTTCCATACCACTTATCCTACACAGGGCCGCAGGGAGCCTGGAGCCTATCGCAGGGGACTCGGGGCACAAGGCGGGGGACACCCTGGACGGGGTGCCAACCCATCGCAGAGCACAATTACACACACATTCACACACTACAGACAATTTGGAAATGACAATCAGCCTACAACGCATGTCTTTGGACTGGCGGAGGAAACCGGAGTACCCGGAGGAAACCCCGAAGCACAGGGAGAACATGCAAACTCCACACACGCACAGGGCAGAGGCGGCAATCGAACCCCCAACCCTGTTGCGAGGCAAACGTGTTAAAGTCTAAGCCACCGTGCCCCCTGCCTACACTTTTTAAATGTATTATTTTTTAAGTTATTCTTATTATTTTTTTTATTATTTTTGTTTGTTTATTTGTTTTAAAGGGGCTTTTCAAAGGGGTCTTTGTATAGTTTAGGGTTTTTAGCTACCTAAACAGTTCTAAGGAAGACTCTGTTGTAGGGTTGTGCACAAGTTTGCCTCTTCTTTTTCTTTTTTTTTTTGTCCCTACGAGTGTGTACTCTAATGATCTCTTTATTCCCCAGCCTTTGCTTTTATACCTGCAAACGTTTGCAGCTGTAATTAAATAATATCCTAGTCATATTGTTAGACTAGATAAAAAGGATAAGGATAAACCGGATCATGTCTGCTTGTCTCTAATGATTTTTGTTTTGTTTTGTCTTGATTTTAAAACCTGTACCGACTCTTTCCTTTGAAATCCATGAATTAATGATAGTGTATTTCCGCCTCCAAGCGACCCTGACCAGGATAAGGCGCTTAACTGAAGATAAGGCAGGGATGCCAATTTCTCCGTCTCAGGCTCACTTGATTTCACTATGACTCGTGTGTCCGGAGTTAGACGAGGTTACTGAGTGTTTTATAATATCCAGACAGTGTGGACACCGGGAGCGCACGTGGATGGGGTGGGACTTCTCTGCTTTCATAACCAATTTCGCAACGCATTTCATAACGCTTTTATAACCTGCAGCTTTAAATAAAGAGACTGCGCATCACACAGCAGGACGGGTTTCTTCTCCAAAATGTAAGCAACCTTCCTTATACTACTGCACTTTTTTTTAAAAAACTGTTTTTAAACTTTTGCATGTTAAAGCTGTCTATAGACCAGTTGCACTATGGTGTAATTAGTATGTTGATAATTATACCCCACTATCAGCTACAAAGATGTTTCTGAATTGAGATGACATTTCAAATGGACTTGAATCTGTGATTTTTTATTTTTATTTTTTATTTTTTTGCAGGAATTGCTTAGTAGGAGCAGTCGTGTTGTTGTTATCAATTACAGCCGAAGCCAGAGTTGGGTAAGAGTTCAAATCTTTCTATTTCAACTTTATTTGTCTTCTATAGATGTCCTCTGGATGCTGTCGCTGCTACTAAGGACAAAAACAATCAGGGTCAGGTTTATCTTTAGGCTGACAAAATAGTGTTGTTTTGTCATAGGGACCAAATGAACACTATCCAATATTGTTAAATTGTTTTTAAATATTTTCAGATCTGTTTCTGAGGCTTTTTACAGCCATGGTGTTACTTACAGAGCATCATTACACCAATGTACAGTACTGCGCAAAAGTTTTAGCCACCCTATTTTTTTTTTAGTACAGACTTTGTTATAGATTTTTTTTATTTTATGACTTCTACATTATCAAGTCAGTACAAAAAAAAAACATTTTAGATTCCCAAACATTAGTTTTCTAGCACAAAATGAAATGGTACAGAAAAATGTTTGTATGTCATTAAAGAAAGCAGCGTATTACGTAAGAGACACTTTTCAGACAAAAAAAACACAATGAAGGCTGCTGGGTTTCGCTGCAAAAATAAGAAGCGAGTGCGAAAGTCAAAGTGTCCAGAAGAACTGGTTCTGCAAGATGCTCAATAAAACTTACCAGCTCATTTCCTTATTTCCTGTACAAATTATACCAGAGACTACTATTTTTATTTTTATTTTTATTTTTTTGTCACACCAAATATTGACTTTATTTCATTTACTACTGTTTACTGCTCTTTACTGTATTTTATTATTATTCTTCATTATTTTGAAGGCATCTTTGCTCTACAGTATTTATTTGCATGTGCCTAAAACTTTTGCACTGTACTGTATATGTGCATAATGATTTAGATTCTGAAAGTTAATTGGATTAGATATTCACCTTATTATTTCATTAGTTAGACTTTTCATTCAGATTGGTCTCAGTTAGTCTTCTTTAGTGTAATTTACATGTACATGTATCTCTGCTTGACCTCCATGAACTTTGACTCCTCAGCAACTCCAGTGAGCCAACATCCTTCTGCACAGAGACCAAGGAGTGTCTGCTGTTTGATCTGATCTGTGAGGGAAAGGAATATGAGGTGAGTCCCTGAAATAACAGAAGCGAGTCTGGGACTGATTTCTTTCTAGCCCAGATTGTACATTCATTCACTGTAGATATTAGATTTTAGCCCTCACAATTGGTGACTATAAGCCATTCTTACTGGTTAGCAACATTAAGCTCATAGCTCTGGTGTACAACTAAATACGTTGCATCTGACTGACTATGTTCAGGGTAATATGGTAGAAAATGGTGCAAATATATTTTAGTTTGAACTGTTATTGTAATGTTTGATTCAGTTAAATAAAATAGAAGAAACTATTACATATGCACTGTACATACATACATACATAATTCTATGCTTTCTTGCTTTATTCAAACATTAAGTAATGAGTTTAAGAATAAGACTGGAAGCTTGTCTATTTTTTTTAGGTGCGTCATTATGAGGCTGCCAAATGGGTGGCCACGGAGGCGGAGTCCATATTTATGGACGTGGCCAAAGTGAGAGCTTTCAATAAACTTTTCAAGTACATCACGGGTGACAATGAAGCAGGTGAGACAATAAACATGTGGGTAAGATTGACCGTGAGTGAGAGAGAGATGAACAATATGCAGAGGATATGACATTTTAGAGCTTTGCTTAAGTAGATCTGCTACATTTATATTGTACTTGCAGGTGTTAAGATTGACATGACAGCTCCAGTCCTCACTAAAGTGAAAGCGGACATTCCTTGGTTGGAAAAATCAGTCTACGTTCTCAGCTTCCTGTTGCCCTCTGCCTACCAGAAATATGCTCCTAAGCCAAATGACACCACTGTGAGTGTGCAGGGAAAAACATTGAAACCATGACCTCTGAACATTTACAAATCGTGCATGCTGAACACGTTATTTGCATTATTTGTCCATGAACTGCAGGTGTACCTCACGGACACGCCGGATATGAACGTGTACGTTAAGAGCTATGGAGGCTGGATGGTGTCACCAATAGCTAAAATGTATTCTAACCAGCTGAAAGAAGCCCTCGACAAAGCTCAAGCCACTTATGATACAGACTACCACTACGACGTTGGCTATAACAGGTAACACTGAGTAAATACTGAGGCGTTAAATAGTTAACTAGCTAAATAGCTAGTACTAAACTTTGTACTACTTAAAATATATTTTAAGTAAAAGTATTTAAGTAAATATATTTTTGACACAACATACAAAAATGGTTCTGTTTGCAAGTTGTTGTGTTATAAGAGGTATAAACCACCTTGGGATGTGCTGTTATAGGAAAATAATCAATGTGAACATTTTAGATCCTAACATTCACTCAATCCTCTGTGTGTGTGTGTGTGTGTGTGTCCAGCCCAATGAAGCTGTTCAACAGACATAATGAGGCATGGTATGTGGTCGAGGGAAACCCGGTGTGTCCACCTGAGGAGTAACAACGCTTCTGCATCATCTACAGCACACCTGAGCTAAAGCAGTTACATTTAAAGTAAAGTAAATTACATTTAAAGTAGCTGTTTATGAATAACTAAAGGAATAACTGCACAAATAGATTTACCTAATATGCTGACAATACAGCAGACTGTATTGTTTCATGCCGGACTTTAAAAAAAAAAAAAAAAAATGTAAAGCATAACTGTCTTTTGAATTTTTGTTGATGAACTAAACCTTTGAGTCAGATTCATTATTCCAATGAATCTGACTCAATTATATTATATCAAAAATGTTTTCTTTTAAAAAGGCTTTTATTTTTATTTTTTTTTTACTATTTTTTAAAAATTATTCAACTGTTCATCTTATTTGTTTGAATACATTTTGAGTGTATGAAAGCAAGAACTCAACAACAGCCCCATATTAAATAGCGTTTTGGGTTTGCTTGTTTTTTTCGGGTTTTTTGTCAGCAGCAGAGGTCGCTACCAAAAGATTTAATAACCCAATTACTATGAGATATTTTTGTGAATTTATTGTGTAACAGATTTTTATTTTTATTTTCAAATAAATTAAAAAATACAGCTAAACAACAAAATCAAGGCCATGGCTATAGGTATTGATGGACAAGTGTGTGAAAGGAAATATTTGCTTGTAATTATTTGCCACGGACTCTTACACTCATTGGCTACAGCGTTATGTTATTCATGTTTTCTATTTCATATTTTTATGACATAAGGTAGGACTGTTCAATCTGTAGATTTGAGCTGGTAAACCTTTCTGTAGAGAAAATCTGATCTGAAGATTTCTTCAAGCGTGCAAATAAACACCAAGAGAAAGAAGATCAGCTGCAGTCTCCTGGTTCTTGACTCATTGTTGCCGAATTTCGAGCGGGCGTGATTAACAGTGTAATATATATATATACATATAGTAATACATATTGTCCATTGAGTTTAAACATAGAAAAGGGGTTTATCGTGGCCGAATTTGCATTTATGCATATGGTATTTAGAGTTTAGACAGATAAGATTTATTATAAAATACCTCTCTTAATTGTGTAATCAAATGTACAAAAGAAAAAATTTTAAAGCAAAAGTGTGAAATTGTTTACAGTATAAAACTAGCTTTAAAAACAGCAGCCCAGAACAGATGTGTAACATTTTCCCCCAGTGTGTAACCTTTTACTCTTCAAGAAATAGTTAAGGTAGGAGACTATACGCTTTCATTACTTTTTTAGCAACATTAGAGCAATATCCAGAACAAGTTCAAAGATTAGCTTATTGACTACTTTTCAGGGAAATGCATATTTAATCATGCTAAGGCTTCCATCATGCTCCATGAAGTAAATAAATCGGGGGCATTCCACAAATATCTGGAGCCGTATGTATAAAACTTCTCAGAAATGCTCTTAAGAATAGTCTTAAACTTTGATTAAGTGTAAAAAAAAAAAAATTCTTAGTAAAAAGTAGGACTTGTGTAAGAGTAGGAGCTTTCTAGAAAGAAGTTAAAAGCAACTTTCAGCAAAGTCTAAGACTAACTCTTAAGTGCTGACTGAGGTGGCACTAAAGTATTGTGAACTAAGGACTACAATGATGTCAACCCAAAATGGCCGCCCTCAACCTCTGAATCAGCCAATAGTGAGCCTGCGAGGGTAAAGTCACAGCAGCACGACACTATTCATTCATGATTCAATTAAGACATTGAAACAGTTATTTTAATATTTAATTTTCTTTAAAATTTGCTTTGCTTTGCAAATATGTGCAAAAATATTACGAATAATACATGCATTTATTTTGCACAATTTTGCACTATTTTAATAACGAGTTTCAACACATGAAACGTGATGCTATTTAAGTAATTAAGCTGATGAATCACATCATTCTAACTTGCACTCACAGCTGTACTATTTATAAAGGAAAGACCAAAGGGTTTTTTTTTTTTTTTAATGGATTTAAAAAGAAAACCGAACTGGTCCAAGGAAGAAAATGTTCTTTTAGTGCAGTCAAGACTCAAGATCCAGAATCTTGTAACTGGCACCAAACACAACTTGAACATTGATGCTGTGGAATATTTTTCTATTGATGCACGTCTCCTCATTTACAGTTGGAGCAATGATGCGAACATGAGTTCCATCGATGGCATCAACAACAATCCTCATAAAAGCAGCTTGCTTTTGCCGTATGGTTTGAAGGTCAGTTGGGAAGTCAATGAACTGCCTTATTACGTTTGGTGTGGTTAGTGCCACAATGGTGGTATTTAAGACCCTGCTTACTGTGGACTGTGATGGGCCCGAGTCATCACTGGTGCACTGCTGCATTTTTCCAGTCGCCAAAAAACGCAGAGTCATTATTACTTTCATTTCTGCAGTTAGAGCGTTGTTTCGTAGAGTGGGAGAAGTCATTGAATTTCTTACAAGGTCAGTGACAAAAAGAATACCTTGACGATCAAGCCTGTATCGTTTTATCAACTCCCTGTCATCATATAATTCCAACACATTCTTTCTTTGTTGGAAAGTACATGGTCCCCACCTCTCTGCTGCCATCTTGTTACTCCTAACTAGGTTAGGATACCTCTCCAGCACTCTTAAATAATTTAGGAGCTGAGACCTAGTTTTAACACTTAGGAACCTTTATAAATCACACTTATTCTTAAGTCTAGGAATAAGACTAAAATTATGTCATTCTTAGAATTTTTTCACACTTAAGACTAAAATTTTACTCTGAGTGACATTATGCATACGGACCCTGGACCCTGTTAGTCCCCTTTCCCACCATCTGAACATGTAAAGTTTTCACTTTATGCCTCCTGCATCTAGGGGCCAGAATGGTATTATCTATCCAGTCTATTCACTCTTATTCATTGTGTCACACATGCCCCCTAGTCATCATCAATTGCATTGCAGCTGGCTTTTTTGTAGACACACTCAGTAATAATGTAATAAACTGTCAGAATTTTAATTATTTCAGTAAAAAGTATATCTATAGTAAAGCAAAATATAGTAAAGTAGAGTCGGGAGGAAAAAGCCTACAAATGCACAACTCGCTCTGGAATTTGCCAACTGATCTTATGTGCACTATTTCTCTGAAATATAAGGATGTTTTAAGATTTGAGGGAAAACTAATGCATGAAAAAAGTTACAAATAAAAAGAAGAAAGATTGAACAAAAAAAGAAGACCCTTGCCATTTGTTTTAGGGCCTAAGTAGCTCACTGGTAAGATGGTAGTGCTGTTTTAAAGCCATGTGTTAGTGCTATTATGCCAAATGGGGAAAATGTTTTCTTAGAAAAAAAAAGCTGTCCAAATCTTCATCATCTTCTTTTTTTTTTAAGCAAAACCTTTGTCACCCCCCAATCCCCATCTACCTTTGACAGTCTCAGAAAAAGGAGTACTAAATTGTACCTTTTCTTGATCAAGGAAACATCTTTTGTATGTATCTTTCACCTAAAACATGAAAATAGTGTACATTAAAATGCTTCAAAATACATAACTGGACCTTTGGTACCTTCCCAGGTAAAAGATATTTACTTAAAGGTACAAAAGATGGCACCACCTCAACTCTCTTTTACCTGCACACTAAATCAATCATGACCAATCAGAGCTACAGCAAATCAGAGCCATTAGCTATGGCAAATATTAGAATGAAATTATATACAATTATATACAATCATTTTATATTTGTAAATATTTGCAAACCATACATATGTACAGTACTCTTGCACTAATATTTTTTTTTTTTTAAGTCAAAAAATAAAAAAGTTTTAAAACTAGGCTTGTCTATATCAGTCGTTCTCAAAGTAGGGTCTATGAAGCATATTTTGTTACAGTGGTGGATTGGATATCAGTCCAATCCTGTAACAAATGGAAAAGATTGGAATTGGATTTGGAAAAGATTTCTTTGGAACTGGAAATGTTTACATAGAAAGAGACATGATTGTATTTTTGATTTTACTATATTTATACTTTATTATATTTATTAAATGTGCCTTGTACGTGGAAGAGTTTAACTGAATAAAATAAGCTGTGTAACTACATCCTGCCCGGGTCCTTCTCAGGGCACCATGCACACACTCATTCACACGTAGGGGCAATTTAGAGTCACTAATCCCTTGGCATGTTTTTGGGAGGAAACCAGAAAACCCAGAGGAAACCCACACGGATGTGAGGAGAATGTGTGAAACTCCAAAGAGACCCCGGAGACCCTGTGATGCGACACTGCTACCTGCTGCGACACCATCCCTATTTGTACATTGTTGTGATTAATAAATTAATACAGCTTTAAAGTCTATTTTATAATATCTACTGGAAGTTTCCTGAACTAAACAGGTCCAATTTCATTCATGCCATTGTCAACGTAGCGTTATATAAGATTTAATTTCATCTTTCCGTTACGTTGTATGGTTATCTCATATAACATATTTTCCATGCCATTATGTCCTTGGAGGAGAATATCAACTGACATCTTTTGTTTTAGATAAAAGCCATAAGGTGTCCAATTAGTCATATCTTTTACTCGTCATGTCAGACATATGACTCAGGATTATCTGTCACCCTTGAACTGTTTTATCTCCCTTCACTACAGATTTCCTAAACTGGCTTTCTCTATTCAAGAGTTGTACATTTGTTTTATGATCAAAGTGTCAAAGGAAAAAATTAAATACATTTATCACTTAGTATGAAAATCACTAATTATTACTTTTAACAAATATGGTTTGTAGTGGAATGGTTTATAGTAGAACAGTACTTAATACACCAAGTACACTGCCTGTCGCTGTAGTACCGTAAATACAAAAAGCACCAGACCTGCAAAGAATATGCAGATTTATGGAATGACATGATACTAATTGCAATAGTATAGGAATGTGGAATGTGTAGAAATACCAGTGTTTTTGTGTTACGCTCATTTTTTCTGCAGGCTGTGAAGGTGTGCCAGAGGCAGGTTTATTACCCTCAGCATGGAGCAAAGTCCTCCAGCAGGCCTCCACACTGCACCAGCTGTTCTGCACTTACTTCAGCCTGTCTCTCTCTTTGTCCCCGGGGCGTCCACACCTGGCATACCCCTCTCTCGTCTGGACCATGAATATTTCAGGTTTTCACCCGGAGACACCTCAGTTCTCAACCACACACCCTGTTGGAAACACTCAGGACCTGATAATGCAGGAGAGACCATCAACCTGTAAGTGCACGTTCATGAGTCTGATTTGGCACTGGACTTGACTGACCCATGTATTGTGCCATGTCAGCATGGAATTTGAAATTGCCTGTGCTTTGTTTCATTCTGATTGAAAACCATTCATTACGGATTATATATGTGGGTTTAATATTATTTTTTTTCCAGGCAAATTTACTGTCCAGTCTGCAAACATAGTAAATGTAATACTTTTAGTGCTAAAGCAGTATAATTATTTTTTAAAAGCATTATCTTTAACTTTAGCTATCGTTATCTTTAACTACTTAGCATTGCTATGTCCCATTTTCCTCAATAACATTCATTTTAATCTGATTAATTTATGTTAAATTATATACTACATTTTTCTAAAGTTATACTGTATTAATGAATAATAATACTGAGCTATTCTTAATGACAGGTAGGAGAGTGAATAACGCATAATACATAATAGACAAAGCTAACATTTTATTTTCTTGGTTACAATTTAAAACACAACCTAAACAAAAACTAAATATATAAAAACCTAAAAGAATATTTTTTATCGTATTGTTCATGGTCATTAAATAAACTGAGCTAAGCTCAAAAAGGTTCATGCTGTAGAAATCAATTTTGGTCTTGCACATGGGTCAGTTTGACCAGAATATGATGCAAGAGTTATTCACCAGATTATAGGAAACATTAAACAGAACACACATCTTTACTGAAACTGCTGCAGTGTACATAGGAACTGTCTTGTGTTTATATATACAGTTACAATCAAAATTATTCAACCCCCATTGCAAACCAGGTTTATTGTCAAAATTTACAGACTTTCAGCTGTTTGCAATGAACAAACCAAACAAAAGCAATTGAAATAGTTCAACACAACGAATGCTTCAAGTGGTTTCCCCAGATTCAACTGAAAATGGAACTTATAATGACTTCTCCAGTTTCAAAATTATTCAACCCCCTGCATAGAATCCCTCAAAACAGCACAAATATGCAAAACAGGTGTTGTCTCAAGCACACATGATGCATCTAATCAAGGGTTTCATTAGTTTCACCCGGTGTGCTTGAGCTGGAACACATGAAATACCTGAACTGGCTAGGGGCAAAAAATACATGAAATACCTGGACGGGGCAGAAAAATGAAGCTATCAATGGCTGCAACCAGATTTCTGAGAAAGCAGCTTGTGAAAAACCCTCGAGTGACTGCAAAAGACCTGCAGCAAGACAGGCACTGAGGTTTCAGTGTGCACAGTATGGCACGTACTAAACGCAGAAGGTTTCCATGCCAGAACTCCAAGACGTACACCACTACTGACCCAAAAGCACAAAAAAATCCAGCTCAAAATCATATAAATAAGCCACAGAGGTTTTGGGATTCTGTTCTGCGGAGCGATGAAACAAAACGGGAACTTTTCGGCACGATGGATCAGCGGTATGTCTGGAGAAAGAAGAATGAAGAAAGAACACTCTGTCCACAGTCAAGCATGGTGGTGGCTCGGTGATGCTCTGGGGCTGCTTTGCATCCTCTGGCACTAGAAACCTGCAGCGTGTAGACGGCAAGATGGATTCAATGAAGTATCAGGAAATCTTAGGAGAAAACGTCATGCCGTCTGTGAGGAAGCTGAAGCTTGGGCTTCATTGGACCTTCCAACAGGACCAAGGCTTCATTGCAGAAGAAGTCCTGGAAGATTCTACAGTGGCCATCGCAGTCACCTGACTTTTTCATTTGAGTAAAAAATATTTATAAATATTTATATAACACTGCTCTGAATCCACGCAGTCATATCGTAAATATTGAGAACGGTTCATTATTTCATATCATTTATATCTTTCCTGTGAAACCATGTCATTTATATTTACATTTTATGGCATTTGGCAGACACCCTTATCCAGAGCGACTTACATTTATTTCATCCATACATCTGAGCAATTGAGGGTTGAGGGCCTTGCTGAAGGGCCCAACAGTGGCGGCTTGGCAGTGCTGGGATTTGAACTCACGACCTTCCGATCAGTAGCCCAATAGAGTGTATGGTGTATCATCTCAGAACATGAATTTGAACATGATTAAAGCCATTTAGATTTGCTTTTCTTCCCTTCCTGTCATGTCTCACAGCTGGGGAGTTGAAGCCGGACCCTGATATTCGTGCAGAGCCGGAGGAAGCCTGTCCTGTGTGTGGTGACCGAGTGTCTGGATATCACTATGGACTGCTGACCTGTGAGAGCTGCAAGGCAAGTCAGACCAGACACAGAGGCAATTAAAAAAAAATGCAGGAGGCCCTAGAAAATTATTTGTACTGACCAACAATAATCAATATAGTAGATGCATACAGTATACAGTATATATAATATATAAAAGACATTCCTCTATCTGATTCTTTGTGAGCATTACGTTTTGGCCTACAGTCATAATCCCTAATTAATACATTAGTCATTAGCCTCCATTGTCCTCCTTCCTGTTTCCCTTCTCGCTTTTGACTTCTTGATAAGTAATTCCTCTTTATTTTGACAATAATACGTGGGCATCTATTTAAACAGTATGCGATACAGCAATACAAGTGCTTATGAACATGCCATCTCTCTCTCTCTCGCTCTCGCTCTCTCTCTCTCGTTCTCTTGTTTCAGGGATTCTTCAAGCGCTCTGTGCAGAATAACAAGCACTACACCTGCACAGATAGGCAGAGCTGCCCCATGGACCCAGCACAGAGGAAGAGATGCCCCTACTGCCGATTTCAGAAGTGCCTGGCTGTGGGCATGAAGAGAGAGGGTAGGTTTCCCATTCCTACATCACACACACACACACACACACACACACACACACACACACACACACACACACACACACACACACACACAAACACACAAAGCTGCTGAGTGTGTAAATCAGCCTCCTAGCACCCTTCATGCTAGGTGCTCATTTACATTTTTTTCTGCAACCCATTTTTAGGACCCTGAAACTCCAAGCTGATAAATCTGACTCATAGTTTTTGCGGTGCATCTCACACCATTTGAATGACCCAGGTATCATCTGTGCCAAATGAGTACGTTGAACTTGTTGGAGGTGAACGGAAGAGAGTTCTCAGATTGACCTTTCAGGCAAATAAAGAGAGGAAGAGAAGTAAGCATTAGGAAGAGAAGTAAGCATTAGGAAGGAAGAACGTCTCCACTTCTATCTGTTATAGTCAGCTATATTTCTGTAAATAAAATGGCTAAGCAGAATCTTGAAATATACTTGAAGCGACATTTTTATTTTAAAAGTGGTAGTTTATTTGATGACGTACTGATACTGGTAGGTAGTGTACTATTTTACTATTTATTACAGTTCAGGCAAAGTGCATTATGGGTGTTCTGTACCTTATACAGTACATTATTTGGACACTCTTGCAGTGCATTTCCTGAGTGCACTGGATACTAGTCCTGTCCCAAAGCCCTGGGACCTCATTCAACTTCACACTTTGATGACATCTTCGTGGTACAGACCTGTTGGGCACTGGATTTAGGACGTAAAATAAAAAAGGGTGTAAAAGAAAGCATTTAGGACATTCCTAAAAATGTTTACCAATACAAACTCTCAGTGTCATTAGACACTCAAACATTTGAGTAAAATATTCTATGATCTTCAACCGAGACCTAATTAAACACAATTGGTAGCTAGACCGCAAGCGTGACATTTGTGAGAGGGCAATTCTCCAAGTGGGAAAATGTACTGAATATGCTCAGATATTCTGACGATATTTGGCATTGTGATTTCCCTTTTATTGTCTACAAACAGAGGTTTATGACCCCCCTCTTGGTCTGGAGATTTATTTAGTGTGTGCGTGTCATTGCAATCTGTTCCTGAAGAGGTGAAGCAAGAGGTGATCGTCAGTAGGCCTTGTTCCATGCCGGCTTGCTGTGTTTGGCGGTTGCCTTTGCCCTTAACGTCAGATACAAAGATAAGGGTGCTAGTGAGAGTTGAATAATACTATGCTCCATTTATCTTTAAAACCATAAAACAAGGGCACAATTAGATAGCAGAGATAAAGCAGCAAAAAGCTTTTATTCACTGAGAAGATCATTTCAAGATAGATGAAAGATGTATGTAGGTTACATCTTGACAAATTGTGACCGTTTTATTTTGGAGTCTATAACTAATAAATCTATAAAACCAACATTGTGTTAGTCTTATTCATGGGTAATATAGAGATACCAATATTGCCATTAAAACATTTGACTAGGATCCAGATTCGATCCTGAGCTTGGATTACTGTCTGTGCAGATTTTTGCACGTTTTCCTTGGTTTAATCTTTGTTCTCCAGTTTCCTCCCACCTCGCAAAAACACGCTAGTAGGTACATTGGCTTCAGTAAATTGCCCCAGGTGTGAATGAGTGTGTGCGGCATCCTGTGATGGACTGGTATCCCCATCCAGGGGGTACATTTCCATCTTGTGCCAAGTATAGGAGAAAAGCTCCGGATCAGCCATTATCCTGACCAGGATAAAGCGGTTACTGAAGACGGATGAGTGAATGAATCAATCAAACAATCAATGGATCTGGCTAGTTTCTTTATTTTAAGCTTCAGTGTACATTTTTCTGGCCCTGATGTCAGCTCCAGCCCAGATGAATCAAAAGATGGACATCTCTGCCTCTTTTCTATAAGCCAAGTCATGAGACAGATTTAAGAGAGTATATGGAGACAGCTGGGGGATGGGAAGAGCTTGTCATTGCAATTCAGCTTTTAGTCAGCAGAAGGCTCTAAAAATGACAAACTGTTTGTTTTAAAATGTCCACAGCTGTGCGGGCAGACCGAATGAGGGGCGGACGAAACAAATTCGGACCTCTGTATCGACGGGACAGGCAACTGAAACAGCAGAGAGGAGGATATCACCAAGCAAACACTGGTCCCTACAGGATCAAACTGGAAGGACCGCGAGCACCTCTACAGCCGCACGAGTTCCACCTTCTGCCTGGCGCTTTCGCAGCTCCGCTAGGCTCTGACCCCTTTCACCAATCGCACGCTCTTCCCCCCAACCTCAGCCAACCAGAGCTCATGGTTCTGGACTGCACATTAAGCAGAGATGGTGCATTGACTGCTCCATCGCGCCCCTGTGCTGGACTGTACCACCCCAGTTTCCATGGTTTCCCTCAAGAGAAAAGAGAGATGCCTTTCAGCTATGGTCCTGCTACAATGTGCACTATTTCCACACCTGTGCTCACTCCCAGCTCTACCCACACACCGGCGTCAACTCCTACTTCAGATCCAACAACCTCACCGTCCCTGACCCCAACCGTGACCCCTGACCCCCCTTCATCCAACACAGGCTTCCTGAGTGAGCTGCTGCAGGGAGAGCCAGAGGAGTCACAGGTCTGTTCACGAGTGGTGGCCAGCCTTCGGAGAGAGCAGGCCAGCCGAGGAAAACACGACTGCCTCAACACTTTCAGCATCATGTGCAAAATGGCCGACCAGACTCTGTTCGGACTGGTGGAGTGGGCGCGCAACTGTGCACTGTTCAAAGAACTCAAGGTAGTTTATTATAATTTCTTATAAATATTTCATGGTATAACTTTATTGCAGATTGTTATATAGTTTTGGATTTTAGAACTTTATTTCATCCTTATTTAGTTGTTTTTTTTCCAGCTTATGAACACCTTTATGAAGCAACAGCAAATTTAGAGCAAAATGGTCTCCTATAATATTTATGCATATTAATAAGCTTGTGTAAAACAAACAAGCTTTTGGACACACTTTAAAACTACTCAAAATACCCCGAATACAGGCAATTTGTGTAATATCTATCTTCATTACAATTATAGGTGAGAAATGAGGAAAAAAAATGCATATATTCAAGATTATGTGAAGAAATGACTCTGCAGTTATTACAGTGTGTATATAACCTATATACTTCTGAGTGGATATTAAATAGTTTTTTCCCCCCACAGTGCCTTTAAAATCTCAATTCTGATTGTGTTCTTATTCATTTTCTATAACACCAGCTCTCACAGATTTATATTCATGCACTCGTTCTAATCTGGACTTCTATGATGGACACTACGCAAAGACGAATGTAAACGTGCATTCGTTGACATGGTGAAGTTTTTGACGAGATTTCTTTTATGATTTATAGAAGGAGTCTCCAGTGTCAGCACTTTGTATTACATGTATTACAGTATTACATGTAGCTCTTTAATTAATTAATTAATAAATAAAAGGTTAACGCTTGCAAGTTGCTGCAGTAAATGAGGAAAATTGTGTTGCATTCCTTACAGATCTTGTTGCTTGAGCTTCAAATACAGTTTAAAATATTCTGAAGGCATTTCATTTAATCTAAAATGTGTTCATGTCTATGTACCTGTACACATCTTTTACTTTAAATGAAACTTGGTAGCATCTCATTGATTATTTGGCTTCTTCACGTCATCACTTATTTATTACATGCTGTACAGGGAATATTTGTTTACGCTTAACTGCTAGCAAGGTTTTCCTTCATTATGGAAAGTATCAAAAATGGTCAAAAATTGTGTTAAAATTCTTTATCTCCTTAGGTTTTTTTTTTCTCCTTAGGTGTTGTTTTTTCCCCTGCCATTTTTTAAATATCGGTTATTTTTCTTCCACTCTTTGGTCATATCCTTGTTTCTTTTAGAGGTCATTATTTGCTAATTGCCATCGACTTCTCACAGCATACGTCTTGAGAGTTTGAACCAGTTTGAACCTTTTCATGCAAAGTCCACATATATGGACTAAGACATTAATAAGGATCATTCAAATTAACGACCTACAGCATGCCAGCGGGGATGCAACTTTTGAGCTTGCTAATAAAGATAACTGCTGTTATATCCAGGCAGTGTGTTTAAAAGATAAACTGTAATACAGAGGTCCGATAGTCGTTTTAATTAAAACATAATCGTCTTTTACTTTCTTCACTAGGAATGGTCGCCCATGTTGCCACAATCATACCTGGTGTGTGATGTTTTGCAGGTGGAGGATCAGATGGTGCTGCTGCAGAGCTGCTGGAGTGAGCTGCTGGTTCTGGATCATCTGTGCCGCCAGGTGGCTTATGGGAGAGACGGTAGCATCTACCTGGTCACAGGGCAACAGGTCATTATACTCTATCTTAAGATTGTGAATGAAAATACATCACATTTATGCTTTTTTTTTTTTTTTTGCCAAACATTACAAATTCTCCGTTCAGGTTCTGCTGACTCTGATTTCACTTCACTGGTGGTCTCAGACTTTTGGACATCACTGGATAATTATACTGTAAAAGGCTGTGAAGCCCCTCTCCGTGAGTTCTGGGGTGGGTTGTGATTGTCCAAGACTGAGATGAGATCAAGAGCCTGGATTATTTTCTCTTTGAGTATCCCGGATGTTTTTCCTGAATTTCTCGACCTGTATTTTCAACTGCTCGAAACTTTTTTTTACTACTTGTATTTTTTAACCTGAATTTCTTTAACCAAATTTTTTTTACTCCCTGAATTTTTTCACCTGGATTTTTTTTTAAAACAGATTTTTTTACTACATGAATTTATTAACCTGAAATTTTTTACCTATTTTTTTTTGTATTATAAATTGTATTCAGTAATTGTATTCAGAACCAATATATTCAAATATCTTACATATCTTTCACATTGAAACATTGATTTTTACCCAAACATTATGAATTATGTTTCAGGTTCTGCTCAATAATTTCACTCCATAAAAATGCTTCCATTTTTCATTCTTGTCTAATTTAGTACAAAAGTATTTCATTACAAATTATATTATCAGAATAACAACTTGAGTGAAAATCTTCTATCTTGTAAATATTTGCATGAATTTGAGAAATTTTTTAGCATTTGGTACGTCCACCTTTTGCTTCAACGACTCTTGAACTGACATGGACTCCAGAGGTTTGTGTAAAACCTGATCCGTGTCAGATCAGATCCATCATCTCATGTGTTATCTAAACACGTGGTTCAGTGAAAAGGATAAAACTCAAAAATTTGACCTTTTGGACAAAAGTTAACATGTCCAATATCACAAATTTGCTTAAATTTAAATTGTAACCTAGAATTAGTGTAGAAAATATTGAAAATCGAATATTTGAGATATTGAACAATTCCTTTCTTTGTATGAATATTTTCACAGTTCTAAAATGTTCTGTTTATTTCCAGTTTTAAAAGAAATACAAAACAAAACAAAAAACAAAGCAGATTCTCAGTTTCGTCTCAGACGTTTGGATCTCACCAGATATCCACACATTCAACAATGTACAATACACTATTTTCCTTCTTTCTTTTTTTTTTTTTAATAAAAAAAAAAAACTGGATTTCTTTAATGTGGCCATCGTACACATACCTCTCATCTTCAACAATAAAAACATTTCCACTGTATTAAACACAAAGCGTTGTAATTTGCAAATGAACTCACCTATATGTTTTTTCTTCCTCTGCAGATTGAGGTGTCGATTGTGCTCTCGCAGGCGGGGGTGACGCTGAGCAGTCTGGTGTCCAGAGCACAGGATTTAGTGTCCAAGTTCAGGGCTCTTCGTCTGGACAGACAGGAGTTTGTGTGTCTCAAATATCTTGTGCTGTTCAACCCAGGTGTGTCATTATAAAGCTAAAACCTGCTTCTGAAGAGCCTTGTCTGAATGTTTGAATGTTGAGTTCATTACCTGCACTAATTTAACACATCTGAACCTTTTGAGGAACTTAAAGAGCTCTGGAATTATCCTAATAGAAATGTACACAGTTCGAAGAATTGTGGTCCTATAGAAAATTAATCTTCAGACCTGTCAGATTCAAGAATTCAACAGTGTAAGCATGGAGGATGTGGAGAAGTGGCGGGGTCCATAATGCTTTGCTTCGTTTTCAAACTGTGTTACACATTAAACATATTTTGCCACTTGAGGAAAGCAACATAAAGGCACTGGTGATGTTTTTGACTCACCATTTGTGCTAAAACCAAAGCGTTACAGAAATTATTCAGCCTGTTGGGTCATGCTGTGATGTAAACCATGATTTCGTCATTTGTTAAATCTAAGCACAAAAAGTTTATTAAAAAATAAATAAAAAAATAAAAATAAAAAAAAACGTTGGTAATTTCGTGAAAGCTTGCGTTTAACCAATCCATCCATTTTCCATACCGCTTATCCTACACAGGGTCGCGGGGAGCTTGGAGCCTAAACCCAGGGGACTCAGGGCACAAGGCGGGGGACACCCTGGACAGGGTGCCAAACCATCACAGGGCACAATGACATACACACTCACACAATACGGACAATTTAGAGATGCCAATCTCTACAACGCATGTCTTTGGACCGGGGGAGGAAACCGGAGTACCCGGAAGAAACCCCCGAAGCACGGGGAGAACATACAAACTCCGCGCGCACAGGGCGGAGGCAAGAATTGAACCCCCAATCCCAGAGGTGCGAGGCAAACGTGCTAACAGCTAACCCACCGTGCCGTTTAACCAATCATCAACATTTATTATGGCAACTAAATTCTAATAGTTCTTCGTTCACAGAAAAATTCCTTCTCTAGAAAAAGGTTTTAGGAAATAAAGTCCTGGTTCCTTCACTATTAAAATCCTGCAAGTTACTGAGAAGGTTTCCCCTGGTGAAACACATATTAACATGTGAACGTGTGTGTGGTACAGATGTGAAGTCGGTGCAGGACCGCAGGCAGGTGGAGCACACTCAGGAGCGAGTGAACAGGGCTCTGATGGATCACACTCTGCACACACACCCAGGCCAGTCGGATAAATTCGGCCAGCTTCTGCTCCGGCTGCCTGAAGTGCGCAGCATCAGCCTGCAGGTGGAGGAGTACCTGTACCAGCGCCACCTGCTGGGGGACCTGCCCTGTAACTCCCTGTTGACCGAGATGCTGCACGCCAAACACACCTGACACAATAATGAAGCGCATCATGTACAGAGGATTAAAGCAAATCCATTTTGCACTTTCTTTTTCGTGACTTGTTTTTCTGTACCATCATCAGTGTTTATTAGAGCTTTACTGTCCCTAAAGTCAAAAGCTTCGACTCAGGGCAAGAAATAAAAACCACACACTTTAACAGACAGCATTGTTAAACACTCCTGCTGACAAAATAAAGCCCTGAAATTATAGTGTCATATTTTTAGTATTTTAAATTCACAGAAATGGGAATAAATTAATATTTGAAGTGAAAGATGGCTTCAAAGTGTGGATCACGGGTTGAGTAATAAATAACACACTTGGGGGGTGCTGTTACAGGAAAATAATCAACAACACAGTGGTATGATGAAGTGAAGTTACTGTTACCCCTAGAACAGCACATCCTAAAGTGTTTTAATCTTCTTATGCCACAGCTAATTTGCTACATACGATTTTTTTTGGTTTTTTTTTAAATGAAAGAACATGCCATACTTTTTATCTGCTTTATTACTGAGGAAAAAGAAAGAGGAAGCTCCTCTGTCCTGAAGAATTTCCTGTGGCTGAAAATGATAAATCGCTGACACTGGAGACTCCTTCCATAAATGTTAAACATATGAGTACATAAAACATTGCCATATCAATGATTAAAAATGTTATTTAATAAAGAAAAATAACTAGACATAGAAGTGTGCGCATTAATACAAACCTGCGATTTGACTTGTAGCCGGAACTATTGTCAGAGCTGCTGTTGTAGAAAATTAATCAACATGTTCACCCAGATGAGGATGGGTTTTCCCTTTGAGTCTGGTTCCTCTCAAGGTTTCTTCCTCATGTCGTCTCACGGAGTTTTTCCTTGCCACCGTCGCCACTGGCTTGCTCATCAGGGATAAATTTATCAATTTAAAATTTAGATCCGAAATTTATGTATCTCTTTAAAGCTGCTTTGTGACGATGTCTATTGTTAAACGCGCTATACAAATGAAACTGAATTGAACTGAATTTTCTGGCCAATCAGGATCGTGAATTCAACAGCACTATGTCGTGAAGTGTTTCAAAACAACAAAAATAACATTCTTAACAATATGGCAAGTAAAATCTTTGTTGTGACTTGTTTTTAAAACGCTTGCTGTTGGGTTGTAACTCATACCTTTTTTTTATTTTTAATACCAATTTAGCACTGTAAATCCTTATTTTAATTTCAAGTGCCGTTCTATCAATACATGGAAGGAAGTGGAATGATGTAAAATAATATTTATGCATGCTAATCGTTTTTTTTGAAAAAGGAACAGAAGACCCACAAATAATGAAATGAATGAAGCGAGTGATGATAAAAAGGATGATTTAAAAATTATTTTATTAACCAGATCCATTCGCTCCAGCTGACGGATCCGTAATGATGGACAATAGGGCAGGACAGAATGATTGGACTGACAAACACGGTGACGTAAGAAAAGAAAATGGCCAATGTGCCTTTAAAGTACGAAATAAACGTGATTCACCACTTTACAACAACATAAATAATAAAATCTGAAACAAAACAATAAAGAAAATAATAATTCCAGATAGTCCCTTCCTAATAAATAAACCTTTGCCAACAAAACATTTTACAGGACGATTGCACTGACTCCAGTTTTATCACTATAATATCACTCTCTCATACGGACCAACACACACACACACACACACACACACACACACACACACACCATGTAATTATGCACTTATTCAACACCTTGTTTCTCTGTACAAAAATATTCACATCTTCATTTCAGATCTGCGAATGGCCGACACAAACGGGAGGCAGTAGACTTGTTCTAGTGCTTAGATCAGGTTTTCTGAGGAAAAACAGACCACATGCCCTCTGGCTAAAGAAAAGTGGGCCACTCGCACCACGCCCGAAATGAATAAGGCCAGCGTACACTGATTTGAACTCGTTCTCGATATCACATCACATTTTGAGACACCAGCCTCAATCAAATAATAATATTTTTTTATCCATGCACTATGTTCGCTCACAGAGAAGCACTTTTCAACCTTTAAATAAGAGAAATCACATTTCTGCAGATGTTCAATCTTTATTTCTTAATCCCCCCCCTCCCCCTCCTCTCTGTTAGCTCTCATCACTCGTTCTTTCACTATCTCTCACACACACACACACCCATTCGGAAGTACTAACGCTGAAGCCACACGGCAGCTTATTCATATCTTACAAATGTTCTCTTCGCCATATACAAATCATTGTCAAAAATGAAAAGAAAAAAAAAAAATCATTAACAGCATTCATAATATACAATACATGATCACAGATTCTTTTTTCCCCCCTACTTTTCTTTTTTTTTTTTTTTTATTACAGCCGAGTAGAGTAAAAATACCTTATTATTAATGTAAAAGCACATCTTGTGTTGGTTGTTGTCCGTTCGTTCTTAATAAACCGAAGTGGAAATTAAGCTCACCTGAGGCCTGTGTGGTCTACTCAGATATACTGAAATCTAGCAAAAGTAGGAGATACTTTAAAAAAAAACACAAAAAAAAAACAACCACATCCAGACGTCTACTTTACGTAAGAGTAAAGGCTAGCAGAGGAGAGTGAGTGTGTCAGCGAGAGGCACATACTTCACATTTCAGACAGTTAGCAAGAGGCACAGGAGCATAACCAGGCACCCTAAATCATGGAAGATTTCTAAATCCCAGTCCTGTATGACGAATGACAAAATGAGAAGCCCTTGGCTGGCTTGTGCCCTACATTCATAGTCTAGTTTTAGGTCTGTTTTGAGATTAGAGCAAAATAAGAAGAAAAAAAAAAAACAAGAAAAAGAAAAGGGTATATAAAAGAGAGAGAGGCAGAAACTATGCTCTGGTTTAATTCTGCAAAGCAGCGAGTTTAGTGTTTGTGTTAGTGCTTCTTCCCACACTGGTGATCTGAGATGACGGAATAAGTTCGTACTAGAATGAAGGAATGGAAGATGGTCACTTCATCTATCGCTTCAGCATGAAAAGTACACACATACAGGGGTTTTGTACAAGGTATTCCAGTTGGCCAGCTGTTAGAGTTGTGACGTCTTGGAACAAAAATGGCATTCTTCCTTCTTTGATTTTTAAATCTGATGCACACAGAGGTGCTCTGCAAGGGTCGCTAATAGGTCTCTGAGGATTGTGTGTTCTTTTCTATTACTGCCACACTGTTTTGACTCTCCCACTCTCCTGGAGCCACACCAGCTCCGACTCTGAACCGTTCTGCCGCTAGAGGAGGGGGAAGAAAAGATTTAGGGCACCTCAGATAGTCCGTCAGCTTCACTTTGGTGTTCCGAGTTTTTTGGGCGTCCCAGGTCGCTTGGTCTGCCACAGTTGGCCGGGGATGGTGAAAGCGTCCACGCTCATGGACATGGTTTTGGACGGGATGACCGAGAACTGCTTGCGGTCGGAGCTGTATTTGTAGATAGACTCGACCATGGAGAGGCTGATGATCCGCGGGCCGATGCCAGTCAAACGCACCAGTTCTTCCATCTCCGGGTTCATGGTGTAAACCGCCCGGAACTGGCAGCTCGAATCCCGGAAGAGGATGAGGAAGTGGTTGGCGGTACTCTTCTCCATTTCCTAAGGGACAGACGTCAAAAAATGTAAGCATGCAATGGAAAATGGCAACACAACCCGAAGAAGATGACTGTGAGGTCTCTCACCTCAATGATCTTGTTTTTCTGCGGTTCGTTGACCTTGCCTGCCAAACAGCAGCGCGAGATGGCATTGTGGATAATGAACTTGTTGGATTTGAAGCTTGGTTCTTTATAAAGTTTGGGGCCTGAGGCAAAAAAAGACGATATGAAGGTTTCGGGACATGTTATACCATATCATACCACACAATATCATATGTGATGAAAGAAAATCCATTATAGAGGATTATAACCCAAAATCAGTACTCAGGATGAAGTGTATGATCCTGTGATACTGTACCGGTGTACTCGGGGATGGAAGCTGGGGAGGAAAGGGTGGATTCATTCTCCCAGTCCTTATCACCATTCTGTGCGGCCACACGGCCCGGAGACATCAGTCTCGATGGAGAGTGAGAGCGACTGCATACCAGGAAATGAGTTATTCAGACTGAATAACTGTGCTGTGCATTGTGTATTCTGTTATTTCAAGTCAGGTCCAAGGCCAAGATGAAGACAGACAAGTAGAACAACTAATAACACAATACATTTGAATCCTTATAGTTACCTTGGGGATTTCTTGATGGTAAGTGTCCCACTATCATTGGCCACAGAGGACAGGTTCATAGTGGAATGAGAATACACTTTATTCAGTCTGGAACCTACAGGAAAGCATTCACAACCAGATCAGCAACTACAGAGGTTTGAATTAATGAGAATAATGAATTCTTTAGGCAACGAAACGTACCCAGCAACCCTCTAGCTGGGCTGCGGGAGAGGCCCGAATCGTCCCGGAACACCGTCTTGGGCCGCTGTTTCTTGACACCTCGGACGGTGGTGGGTTTCTGGCGCAGCACCTTGTCCAGGTCTTCCATGATCTTGAGCTGATGGCGCCGTTCGTACTCTTGCCGAGTAAAGTTTCCACGTCGGTGCAGATTTCCATCAGGAGGAGTGTGCGCTGCCGGGGGTGTGCAAGCTGGAGGAGGTGTGCAGGGCGTCCGGGGTCGCTCCAGCTCATCCACGGAATTGCGTCTGCTGTTGGACGGTCACATAGTGTCTAACAACTACTACAACAGGGCTGTAACTCTGTGGTTCCATACCTGCTTAACTATGAAGGAATCATTTACTACTGTTCACTACATCAGAGTAATCAGGTCATTTCTTTATTGTACATATTAATATACACTGAGGAGCCTGGTCACCATAACAATGGGGGGGGGGGGGGGAGAATATTAATTAATTTATTCATTTCTCAGGTTAATTGAAGTTGTATTTTTTTGTTTGTATTTTCTTGAAAGCTCTAGGGCCATCAAAACCTAGAAAAAATGTTTTGGAACAGTCATTCATTATTTTTTTCTTTTTTTTTTCCAGACTTCTGTTACATTTTCTGGCCCAGAAATTAGCCCCACCCCAGCAAAAACTGAGGTGCCCAGGTCTGTAGTTTCAACAAAGGGTTTTTCAAACCAATTGAAAAAAACAATTGGTTTGTTTTTTCACTGCAATTGTAATTCATCTCACAGACAGCAGAGGGCTCTAAACATGACAAACTGCTCCATTAAATAAAATTTTTCTTGACTTCCAGTCGTAAAGGGCCATCGTTCAACGTCTGCTCGAAAACGTCTGCTCAACTACAATGTCCATCCAGGACTTGCCAGGATCCAAACATGCTTTTCTATTTAAAATATATCCAGAATTAAGTGGGCAATATAAGAATTAGGTCATGGAATCTCACCTAGCCTCCCTCTCTCTTTCCTGCTCCTGTCTCTTCCTCTTAATTTCCTCTGCTCTCTTTTGCTGCTTTTCCAGCAGTGCAGCTCTCCTCTGAGCCATCTCATCCTCTGGTCGGGCCTCGTCCTGCTGAAAAAAAGGTTTCAAAAATGTTACACACATGCTGTGTTTACATATACAAGCCAGAACACAGCTGTATCACTGCACTGACCTTAAAGAAAAAGCCGACACCAGCCTTTATGTCCGGATCTGTGTGGTCGCTCATGGAGTCAGAGGCGGCGTCAAGGCCGTGTTCAGCATCCTCTCCGTCCAGCCCACTCAGAGAGGATAGTGGGATCTCGATCAGACTGCTGTGTTTGCGGGTGAAGGCTGATGCTGGGATGTCGCTTTCAAAGGAACACTCTGATGGAGCGCCTGAGCTGCTGCCTCCTTGCTGTTCCTTCCTGCCCGGAAAATGGTTGGAGCCTCCATCTAGTTCCAGGCTGAAGACGGTTTGGTCGTCGCTCGGGTCCTCGCTGAGGGGCCGAGAGGGAGGACGCGAGTCGCTCTGGGGGACTGGCGAACCGAAGCTGAAGGAAGATGAAGTCTGGTCTCTGTAGTGCCAAGGGGATACTTTCCGTCGATGAGGCATACTGTCCACACAATGTGGGGCCGTGATGACCCGGGTGAGCGTGGGCACCTTTGGCTCTGCAGACCTTGAGTGGTGCTGATTTTTGGGGCTTTTTGGAGGTGCAGATTGAGCCCGGCGGTGGGAGCCAGGCGATTTCGGGGGAATTGCTTGAGCGCTGATTCTGCGAGATGGGGAAGGTGATGAGGAGGCAGAGTTGGGTATCAAGTCACGAGTTGACTCCCTGGACAGGCGTGGAGGTGCTGCTGCAGTGGAGCTCTTCGTGCTGGGCGGGATGACCCATGTTTGGTTAGAAGGGGGGATTTTCTTCTTCAACAGCTGGTTCTGCTGCTCGGACAAGCGCTGCACATCACTCTGCAGCGAGCTCAGAGCTGCGTTCAGTTTTGACACTGCATTGTTATAATCACCCAACGGAACACTGGTCTTCTCACCCAATGTTCCTGCCACTGTTTTGTCTTTAGAGGCCTGCTGTGCAGAAGTTTGTACCTTCCTGTCATCTGGAGGGCGCGCCTTCTCCTGCTTCGCATCACTTTCTTCATCATTGTCTATGCGTGCTAGTCTCTCGTCCAATGACATGCGTCTTACATCTTCCTCTGTAGAGGAGGTGCTGACCACCTCCACACCTTCTTCCTTGTCATCACCACCTTCCTGCTCTTTCTTCAGCTGCAAGAAGGCACTCTTGCCCAACCTCTGTCGATGCTTGACAAAAATGGCCTCGATACGCCTCTTCTGAGCCTCGATGGCCTTGCGCTTCTCCTCCAGTCTTACCTCAAGCTCTGACATTTCACTGGTGAGTGCTGGACTTTTGCTGGGGCTCTCCTGTGTCTTTTTAGCTGCCCAGCTGGTCAACTGTGGTTCCTCGTTGGGAATCGGCTGCTCCTGTGCCAGTTTCTTTTTACGCTCAGCGAAGCTGGTCATCTTCACACCGCTGTCTGGGGTCTCTTGCCCAGACGAATTAGCCACCCGGGCACCAGCTGCAGGCGTGGCAGGTGTGGATTGAGTTTTTGGAAGATCCTCAGAGGCATCAGAGTCCACGCTGCCATCTCTTAGTACAGAGTCGTCGTCCCGTGAGCCATCAGATGTACGTCTGGTGCGGCTTGCATTTCCCATTGGCCTGTACTGCATTCCTGCACCGGAAGGGGAGGAGCCGCTGAGCATAGCAGGGCTACCGTTATGTCGACGACTGGCTGGGTCGTCCTGTGAGTGCAAATAGAACCCATCAGGCGCGCCATCTGGATGTAAACGAGGCTCCATTTTTCCCTCATTGTGAATGATCTGCAAGGCTTCCTCAATGGTGGGCAACTCAGCTGCGTCGCCCTCGTCAAGGCCATTCTCCTCGGCCAAGAGGGGCACTGCAGGACTACGGGAGGCCCAAGAGGCACGTTGGGGGCCGTTAGGTCCTGGAGACCTGCTGATATCTTCCGGAGGCGTGTAATGGGCACGTTTCACAGGCTGCCCCGCAGGATTTATGTTATCCGAGCTGACAGAGCGCATGATGACAGGGTTACCCATCACTATATCCACATCACTGTCTAGACCAAAGGGGATACTGAAGGACACAGCAGATGACAGGGGACGACTAGACATATATGGAAAAGAAAAATGAGCAAAATCCGAGTTGTAAATTAATATGGAAATATAAAATAGCGCAACTGAAATGCAGAGTTTTACCTGAGAGGGTTTTTAGTCCATGATCGTCCAGCTGCCTCTACATGAGACATTGAGGTAGACTGAGTCAGTGAGCCTGATCACACAGAGATGCACAAAAACACACGGGATAATGTTAATGGATGGATACACACACTACGTGTTGAAATGCATGCATTACACAAGTACATTCCAGTGACACATAATAAAAATACACAAAGAAGTGGTGGTGAAACGACAACATGCAACAAGAAACAAGACATGGGGATGCTCAGTGGTTGCATTTTGCTTCAGCTTACCTGGAATTGGTGTGGCAGGGGATATTGGCAAGAAAGGCTTTTTAAATAAGGAGGGAGAGCTGATGGAACAAAGGAGAGACAAATACTTATAGTTAACCTCATTTTAAAAGCAAAACACACTTCCAGCTGTAAGAATCAGAAGCATGTTGTGTACTGGGTGTCCATGTACCTGCTGACGGAACCGCTGTTCCCATTTTCTGTCCTTCCAGAGGACTCTGAGGAGAAAACGTCATACGAGAATAAAATATTCTAGCAGTCCTTTGCCCTCGACAACTTCACAAGCTTTCTATAAAAAGCCATTAGAAGAACACTACAGCATTCTATACTTCAGTATACATCTGATTATTTGATTAATCACCAAAATCGCTTGTTACGGAAAACAATAATGTTTTATCATGCAAAGTACTTTTATGCAAACACTTTCAGGAATTTTTAGAGCAAAAGAACTGTAGACCTTAGAGAAGAATCACTGTCTCTAACCTGTGGCGTTCAGAGGCTGAACAAAGTCAGGCTTTGACACTTCAAACCAATACAAGAGCTCTGCCAGAAAGCTCAGCATATTAACCTGCACAACAAATAATCCGGAATTACGCACAAAACGACACATTCAAAAACTTTAAGAGCCTACTATAAATAAAGGCAAATAGTGGTGTACCTGTAATTCAGGTGCGCTGTAGAGCATGTCCTCCAACACCAGGGGGCAGCAGCTCTTCAGACAACTTTCACAGAACTCACGAATGAGTTGCAGATTATAAAGACTGTCGGCCAAAGACATGGATTCCTTCATACAAACATCTGAGAGAGAGAGAGAGAGAGAGAGAGTCAACACCAAAGTAAAAGAGAGGAAAATGGAGGATAAATATAGGAACGATTAATATGAATATCAAAGGGCAATCACAAACCTAACGCCTCACAGATTTATTCTGAACTTTGACCTGAGCTTGACATGGCTGACTGAGAACAAACAATGACAAAAAAATTTATACAGCTGATCGGAATCAGAGATACAGCTGTGTGGTTTTACCTTCTAAGCGCAGCAGGCCAGGACAGTAGTAGTGTATGACGGCAGCTATGGCACAGCCATTAGAGAGATCCTTCACTTCATTCACGACAGGAAAACAGGGCTTGAGCTTAGACAGCAGCTTATCCTTCCTGTACCGGAGCTGCACACGACAGGAATGGGGGATTTGTGGTAGTCCATGCATGCTTCCTCAAATGAGGTTTTTGTTATCTAGAGCTGCGTTTGAAATGGCGTACTCTGCATATTTTTAATGCGATTAGTGTGTTCACTCCGGGGCTCCGTTTCAATATTCTTAAACACGCTGTAACCGTTTCCCTTTGAAGGACGCCATCGTCAGAGCCGTTCCATTAGTTTATTAGCTCAAGTGAAGTCTGTCAGATAACCTCTTGGAGGGGTGACGGAACAAGCGGACATAGATGTAGACTTCAGGAGCAAAATTAACCCAGAAATCATTGAGATATGAACCAAAATCAAGCTGTCTATAAGTGTAAAAATGAGCAAAACGATAATAAAATACTAAAAACATTGCTATTTTTTAAACTGAGCTTTATGTATCAAACCCCTCCATCTGTTTAACATTACTGTTGATGTACTTTATTCTGCTAGCAGGCTGGTAAACTTTTGTTTGTTACACAATGGTTTTAGCTCTTATTTTTAAGGTCAGACAAAGGTATAGAAACTTGATACAATTACACACTGATACAATACTGTAATAAGTACATGTAGTGAGCAAATCACGTGTCGCACGTGAGCATGGTCACATGCGTGTCGTAGGTGTTGTGCACTTCTGAGTTGTGAAGGGAAGTCAAAGGCAAAGGCATGTTTAAAAGAGTACTGAAACAGGAGGCAGGAAATTCAGCGAGACATACAGTAGTGTACTATTATCATCCGGACACCTACATAGTGTAAGGGGATGAGCCAACACATCTAGCTTGGATTTTGAATTCATTTATAACAACACTGTACAATATACAATATACATCACGAAATTTAGGGTTGCTAAAAAAAAGTGCCATCAAAACATCTGCCACATTAAGAACTATGACTTCGTTGTATGATGTAACGTAATTTCTGAGGTAACTCCGCTGGCACAACTCACCTCAGTACAGTTCTGTATAATTCCATATATTCCAGATATTACATCAGAATTATGAATACAGGTCTGAAATATTTTATTTATATACCCAATAAATCTGTGGTTTTGACGACACAGTCCCCTTCAAAAGTATTGGAACAGCAAGGCCAATTCTATTGTTTTCGCTATACATTGAAGACATTGATGAAGGAGATGACCGATCAGAATTTGCTCATATTTACATCTACGTGTGTTAAACCAACTTAGAACATGGTACCCTTTTTTGTTTTTTTAAATCCACCCAGTTTTTCAGGTTATCAAAAATATTGGAACATGCGAAAGATGGGTGTTTCTCGCTGCCCAGATGTGCCCTGTTAAATTGATTGTTTAAAGAATTAATAGCTCTGAATGTCTACTATTGGTCTGAGCTGTAGGTTTCGCCTGTGAAGACTGCATTTGTTGTTAAAAAGGATAAACCAACGTGAAGACCAGAGAGCTGTCTATGGGAGAAAAGCAGGCCGTTTTGAAGTTGAGAAAAGAGGGAAAATCTATCAGAGCCACTACACAAGCATTGAGCATTGCCAATGGAATGGAATTAATCTGGAATGTCCTGAAAAAGAAAGAAACCACTGGTATACTAACAACCACACATGGAACAGGTCGGCCAAGGAAAGCAACAGCAGTTGATGACAAACATATTCATCTTTTGATCTCAAACCCAAATGTCTTCAGTGTATAGCGAAAACAATAGAATTGGCCTTGCTGTTCCAATACTTTCAGAAAGGACTTTATATTTAACGAATGTTACAAAATAAAATGATGGAACGGTGAAAATAAAACATTCGGTACAAGAATAAATCCAATTAGCCACTTGTCACACTAAGAAGCAGTGTGTGTGTGTGTATTATTAAGTACTAAAGATATCTTTCTCAGAAAAGGTTATCATGATGATTAGAGTTCATCACAATGGCGATATATCGGCCAGCCCTCGTGTACGGTACGCCATTTCACACACAGCTTTGGGTTGGTTACAATATGATTCAAATACATTATTTTGTAAGCAAGAAAAAACATGGAGAGATGAGAAATGCACATTACAACCACACATGCACACAAAGCAGCAAGTAATATCTGGGATAAAAAGAAAAGAAAAAAAAAAAAAAACACTAAACATTTTTTTTTTTAATGAAATAAATCAAATCTTTAAAAAGTGCAAGAGTGAGAATCCATGCAGAGCACCTCAGCCAAACACAGTGAGAGAATGAGGTCGGCTGAGATGGGGAACAAACAGCGAGGACATTGTTAGAGGAAAGTGGGACAAGCGGGGACTCGGGAGAGGAGATGAGCTCTGAACAGAGGTTGCTGTGTGAACAGCCAACACCTGATACACCAGCGGAATCTGGCTCCTCTACAATTACTGTAATCTCCTTCATATAGCCACATCAAACCTAAATAAACACACCTCATTCGTGGAGGGTCATTCTCCGACATTTAGTCTTCTTCAAGAATCATCTGAGCTTTAACTGAATCCAATTAAACGGGTGTGTGCTCGACACCTCACTGCCAAACTGTCTGTTCTTATTTTAATGAAAGAAAGCCGATTACTAACGTCACAATCCACAAAAGAAGACCGCGAGAGATAAAAGAGTGACGGGATGAAAGACAAAAAGAGACCGAGATAGACTTACAGGAACAAGTTTCCAGTACCAGCGGGTGGGACACTGTGTGAGACGAGTGAAACGGGTACAAAGAAAAAAAACAGAAGCACAGAAGAGAGCACAGAAGAGAGCTATTAAATCCACCCGAGTGGGGGGAAGAAAGGAAAAAGCAGCACAGAAGAAGAAGAAGAAGGAGATAATATTACGTCTGTACATAACCTGTACGTTTGTCTTACCGAGGCCTGAACAGGCTGTGGTTCTGTACTCTGCTGGGTTTGCTCATTCTCTGTGCGTTCCTTCAGCTTCTCGTTTAACTATGTTGGGGGGGAAAAAAAAATACAACAACTCACTATTAAACTGCTATACAGCAGAGCTGTCTGAACAAATCTCTATAATATTTACATAATTGAAGACCAAATATTTACATATAAACGATTAAGATTGCAGGTTCAACTTGGAGTCGCCCAACGTAAGTATCAAAACCTGCTTCCTAAATGTTTTGGCCATTTAAACATTTGCCCATTTTGGTATTTTTTTTTCTTTTCTTTTCAAATATGTGAAATATATGTAAATTGCTAAATCAAATAAAACAAAAAAAAAAAAAAAAAAACATGGAACCTAAAAGTGATATTACATGTAACAGGTTAAACATTTCTTTTTTTTTTTTTTTTTGGGTGTCTGAATTTCAAATGCTGCAAAATAATCTCCGTTATCTTAAATCCTATGAAGTGAGCATATATAGTGAACGGGAGGTCATTCGAAATTAGATCTAAATGTGTTAGAGGGAGTAAACAAACAAACAAAATCTGTTTTGGAAGGAGGGAGAAAATGAATGAATGATTAAATGACTGAATCAAATCTATCAATCAATCTTACTGCACGTTGGGATAGATAGAGCGATAGACAGACAGACAGACAGATAAGTTGAAGATGATGGATTGTTATACAGATCCAGGGTTGGCAAAGAAATGCAAAATGAATTTAAATATCAGCGACTCAAGCATTAATATGGATAAATAAATAAAAATCATCTAAAACCTCAAGAGTTTGTGATTTCTTTTAGAAATGTTTGTTTTGACTGTGGCAATATGACATCATTATTTCATTTCCTATTCATAGGCATTTAAATACAAAATACTTTAAGCAATAAGTGTAATTTTAAAGGTATTTGAAAGCAATAGAGGCTTCAAAAAACTCAAAACCCAGACACTTCAGGCAGAGGAGAGTTAGTGTCAGTATTTATTTTGCAATTGGTGGAAACAAGTAGGGAGTGAAAATGAAGTATCACTCCACAGCCCTGCTGTAATGGTGTCTTCAGGACACATCATGGCTCCACCACACTTAACTGTTAGTGAAACAGGTAAAACATGTGCAATAGTGTGAGTCGGTCTGTTGCGTAATTGTGGTTTCTGTGAGTTTGGCGAGGCCCAGACAGTGCACAGCTCATTTCCATGTCTCGTTTGTCAATAAGGAGATCAGTGAGCCTGTATAATTGTTCTGCTTGAATTGTTAACGCCTGATCTACTATAATCCAGAGTTGCAGAATGTTGGGTTTCTGGCTATGAAGGCCAGACTCGAACTCTGAATCAGCGTAGAGTGCCGGAGATTTTCAAACTGGGGGCTACACCAGAGGAGCGAATGGGGATACAAAAAATATTGTAAAAATTCGTATGTCTGCACCAGAGGGGGCGACAGACAAGCATTCGATCAAGACTTCTAATCCCAACAATGCCACAGCCATCTGTGGCCGGGATTACAAAATCGGTCGCTTTCTGGGTAGGAGAGATGGCGTACCCTGTTTCTCCTGTCAATCTGAGCATCATTAGCCAATCATGATCATCTGTGAGCTTATGTATGTGGAAGAGGGCAGATAGTGTTTTCCTCCGAGTGTGATACACTGCACTACAGTAGTTTGAAAAGATGGCGGCTGGGAATTGCCAGGTGTATGTCTAAATAATTTTACATGTCAATTTATTCAATCTGATTTGGGCAACTGTGAAAACATTGTGCATTTTTAAAAAAAGTATACATAATTAAACATTATTAAAATTCATAAAAAACATTATTAAAAAGACATGCCAACAAAATCCTAATTCAGTCATCCTGTGCCCACTTAACAAGTAAGCTGTGATGTCATCAGAAATCGCCATGTGATTGTACGTGCAGGACTTAAATAAAGCAGACACAGGCCTATGTAACCGTGAAATAAGTGAATTTCTAAGCGTAAGAGAAAAGAATAAATTAAAGAACAGCAACAACTTCAGTCATCTTTACATCACATCAATTAATCAATAACTCTTTCGACACCGATATTTCCATCTGTCTTCCTTTTGACGTAGAAGAGTGCAAGTTCCAAGAGTCATTCCTCGCTATGTTTGTTATCCTGTTCGCTATTTATCATACGTAGGTGTGTTTATTTTGTATGAGGATGGGTGTGTGTGTGAGAGGTGTGTATTGTTGTGCGTGACGTGTATGTGTATGAACTGGATGTAGAATGATGCTCTGTCAGGTTTGTCTAGTTTGTGTAATTTATTTGACTTCTGTTCTGCGTGAAGTGTTCTCTGTTCTCTGTGAGGCCTTGTGTTTTGTTTGACGCTGTATGTGTGAGGTATGTTCTGTATAAGACTGTGTGCGCGTGTGAGGTTGTACAGTGTTACACACTCACCGTGTTGACCCAGTGCAGCAGCGTTCTCTCCCAGTCGTCTTCTCCCCCGAGTCTCTCCACTCCTCCGCTCGCCCTCACCGTCTCCATGGCTCCCACCGCCATTAAAGCGTCCATCACTGCTAAGTGGGCGCTCTGCGCCAATCACAGAGAGAGGAGAACAACTGTCAGAACATGGATGAAACACAGCCACCATCAAGCCATTACGTTTTATGCAATAAAGCAGAGCAGGGACGTCCAGACGGCACGGCTTTGGCTAATGGAGGGAGTCTGGAGAGACAAGAGGAACCAGAGGAACACACTACCACCAGGTGGCGCTGGGGGGTTACGAGGGTAAAATAGAGTTATTTTTTCATTAATTTGTGACTGGAACAATCCCACTGATGGCAAAAGTCAACTGCATGTGAGTTTTTATTGTCATTCCTCTATACAGTTTGTA
The DNA here is from genome assembly GCA_023630585.1 of Cranoglanis bouderius. Lineage (NCBI taxonomy): Eukaryota > Metazoa > Chordata > Actinopteri > Siluriformes > Cranoglanididae > Cranoglanis > Cranoglanis bouderius. The sequence continues at coordinate 4,846,109 of CM042551.1, read as the reverse complement.
TACGTTGGAACGAAATGGCGTTTCTTCAGGACCATGGTGCAACACAGAACAGTACACAGGACTACAGAACAGTACACAGGACTACATAAAGTGCAAATACACAACAGTGTGAGACAAGTGCAAGACAATAAATACACAGACCAGGACAATAAATGCACAGGACATGGGCTGTAAACTATTGTGTAGTGTAGCAGCACAAGTATAGCAGCAAAATCGAGTTCCAACATGGATCAAGTGCCTTAATTAACTTTGTTGTTAATAGATTGTTGATATCAGTGATGAAAACGCTCATCAGCAAAATGTAAATATTTTTCATTTCAATCAATTCTTGACAAAAACGATAAAATCTTCTGTGAAGTCGCATTTTATATAATCGAATAACGAAAGTATTTGCGCTGTAAAAAAAAAAAATTTTAAAATCACATTACAGGTATTCTTGTAATAAAAAAAAAATTAAAAACACCACATCACTAGTGAGAGAAAATATATTCGTTAATAAATAGCAACGATAAATAGCTGATATGGTTACGTTTTCTGTAAGGAAATGTTTATTTAACATTTATGGAAGGAGTCTCTGGTGTCCAGAGGAGTTTGTGCTTTCTAGTTTCTTTTTTTTTTTGTCTTATGAACTTCAAGAGAGAGAAAAAGAGAGAGGCTGGTGAGGTACCGACTGTTTGTAGCTGCTATAATGTAAGCGATAACGGGAACCAACCTGTTTTATGGACATTCCACAACATTAAATGTTACTATAAACTGATAAAAAGTATGACATCATTCGATAACATATTTTTTAAAAATGTAAAATAAATAAAAAAATAAAAACATTAATAAAAACCTCTCACCAAGCACGTATTTGGTATTGATTTATTTGCGATGACGTTTTGATGTGTGTATGATCGCTTCTGTTTTCTTAGCCTGTTGGTATCTTTAATTTCAGATCGATCTGCACCAACATGTTTTCCCGAGTAGACGGTAAAGCATTTCCGTAAGTCTCTGTAGATAAAAGCGTCTGCTAAACATAAATGTACGTAGACAGATGGTGAAAGAGCGGGACACTGAACTGTGTTTAAATTGTGAAACACGGCACGCAAACACAAAGTCTGAAGCAGCTGCTATCAGTCACAGTGCAATAGATCAATAATGGCATATGAAGCGCACAGCTTTTCTCTTCCTTGTGTCTGTTCCAGCAGGACTCTTGGTTCAGCTTCCTCTTTCTCTCTAAAATTTTACAGCATGACTCATTGTTATAGATTGTGGGATCCAGCTTGCAAATAAATTTCTTGCCGAAAACTTCCTTGTCCTACAAACCGCTCGTCTGTATCTCGTGGCGTCAGAGTGGGCGTGTACAAACTGATGCTCATAGCTCCTCCCTTTCTAATAATAACAACAGAAATGTTTCAAATGTACACTAAATTCACATGTTGAGTCACGACTGCACCTGCTGCACCCTACACGAGTCAGAGGCATGACCTCCCACGTCCTGAGGCTGTTAAGTCGTCCTCCTCTCATCCTCCCATCCCATTACGGAGAGAGAGAGCCTCATTAAAACACCATGTCAACATTAGCAGATCAGCCAGGGAGAGCTTCTTTAGTTCTGATAAGAGGGTTAGAACTTTAAACACACGCTCTGTTCGTGATTCACACACATGCTCAGTGCTACTGTTCTTTCTGGTGGTCTTGCTATAACGCGAAGTCACTCAGGCACTTCACACTTTGACCTGCTGGGAGTGTAATGCCTGACTAAACACACGCTAAGAGGTCCAGAGGTCATGCACTGACACTATCGCCTATACTAAGCACTAAAGTATGTACTCTTTTTGTGAAAAAAAAGTACATACTTCAGAGTGTGTAGTAAAATAATATGGGACACACTAATTGTAATATCAGATACTATTTAGGACGGATAGTAGGCGAATTGGGACGCTATCTTAGAGAGGCAGAGTCTCTCAGAAGTAAAGATGGGCAGAGGTTCACCAATCTGCGTCTACATATTGTGGAACAATTTCAGAATAATGTTCCTCAGCGTAAAATTGCGAAGACTATGAATATCTCATCATCTACAGTACATAATATCATCAAACGTTTCCACACAATTATTGGCACCCCTATGAATTCATATGAGAAAAATATATTTGAAGTATATTCCCCATTGATATTTGACTTTTTTTTTTTTTTTTTAGTACACCTGGGTGACTAGGAACAGGTAATTGTTCAACCATGACTTCCTGTTTCACAGGGGTATAAATATATATTTACATTTACGGCATTTCTCAGACACTCTTATCCAGAGCGACTTACATTTATCTCATTTATACAGCTGAGCAGTTGAGGATTAAGGGCCTTGCTCAAGGGCCCAACAGTGGCAGCTTGGTGGTGCTGGGGTTTGAACCCATGATCTTCCACTCATGAGCTACCACTGCCCAAATATGAGGTAACACATAGGCCAAATTCCCTTAGTCATTCATAACAATGGGTAAGACCAAGGAATATAGCTGTGATGTGCAGCAAAAGGTTGTTGAGCTTCACAAAATGGGAAGTGGCTATAAGAAAATAGCGCAAGCATTGAAAATGCCCATTTCCACCATCAGGGCAATAATTAAGAAGTTCCAGTCAACTGGGAATGTTATGAATCAACCTGGAATTGGACGTGTGTCTGTATTGTCTCAATGCACTGACAAGAGGATGTTTTGAGTGGCCAAAAAATCTCCAAGGATCACAGCTGGAGAATTGCAGAAGTTAGTTGCATCTTGGAGTCAGAAAGTGTCCAAAACTACAATCCGAAGTCACTTACATCACCACAAGTTGTTTGGAAGGGTTTCAAGAAAAAAGCCTCTACTCTCATCCAAAAACACACTCAAGCATCTTCAGTTTGCCAGACACTACTGGAACTTCAAATGGGCTCGGGTTCTATGGTCAGATGAAACCAAAATAGAGTTTTTTTGCAATAAACACCAGAGGTGGTTTTGGTGCACACAGAGAGGTAGCCATATGGAAAAGTACCTCATGCCCACGGTTAAATATGGTGGTGGCTCTTTAATGTTCTGGGGCTGTTTTTCTGCCAGAGGACCTGGACATTTTGTTAGGATACATGGCATCATGGACTCTATCAAATATCAACAGATATTAAATGAACACCTGACTGCCTCTGCCAGAAAGCTTCAAATGGGCCGTGGTTGGATCTTCCAGCAGGACAATGATCCAAAACATACATCAAAATCAACACAAAAATGGTTTACTGCCCACAAAATCAAAGTCCTGCCATGGCCATCCCAGTCCCCTGACTTGAAACCCATAAAAAATCTGTGGGGTGAACTGAAGAGGAGAGTCCAACAGTGTGGACCTCAAAATTTGAAGGATCTGGAGAGATTCTGTATGGAGGAATGGTCTCAGATCCCTTGCCATGTTTTCTCCAACCTCATCAGGCATTATAGGAGAAGACTCAGAGCTGTTATCTTGGCAAAGGGAGGTAGCACAAAGTATTGACTAAAAGGGTGCTAATAATTGTTGCACACACATATTTAACAAAGATTTTTTTTTATAAACCTGTGTTGTATTTGCAATTGTTTGATATCCATGAGAGTATTTTTGTGATTTTGTTTAACAAAAGATCAAAAGGTTAAACAAATAAGACAATTTTTCACAGCCCTCTTTGCTCATATTTACCAAGGGTGCCAATATTAGTGGAGGGCACTGTTCATCAATTAACACAGATTTGCAAAAAGCCCTATTCTTTGATTTAATTTTAAATGCAGAAGCATCAAGAATTTTTTTATTATTATTTTTTTTATAAAGCACACATTTAGCACCCTGAGTAGAACCTGAATTGAGTCATGAAGAACCTCCAGATTCCCACCACTAACTGGAATTAACAGTTGACTGAGTGAGAAGCTTATCTTGGATCAGACCTGTTACTTGGAGCTGTTTTGAACAAGCCAGCATTTGCAAACAGTCTTCAAGGACAAGCCCTGTGTATTTCCGCTAGTTGCTAAAGCTGTGCCAAGTGCCGGCCTCTGAGGATAGCCAATCATTTCTAGTGGGCTGGAGGACAGCCAAAGGTTTACTGCGCCCCTTCCCTTTAAAAAAAAACAACAACAAAAAATAAGCAAAATAAAAGCATGGACACACTGCAGGTTGTGTGGCGTGGCGTGCTATCTGCTGACTGAGGTGTTGGTACACACTTGACCGTCTCCCCCCTCTGTTGGACTGGCCACACACAGTGCCTCTGGTATAATCATTAACCATGTTCAGTAGAAGAGCAGGTCAGAAGAACACATTCCTCAGCACATGCAAGCAGTCAATTTGCATAACCCCATGTTTCCTTTTACAGTAGGTTTATACCACATACACACACCATTTTGTGGGTGACCAGTAGACTGGTCATGTTCCACACTCGAATGGTGGCACCAGCTGACAGGTTCAGCTCTGGTCCTGACGCTCCATTACACAGCATTTGCTTCTGGGATTCTGGGACAAGCTGTCAATCTGGGGGCTATGCTGCATTAAATAAAATCACTGGGAGACTGGGGTTATACTGGCAAATCAAACTGGAAAATACTATGAGTTTTGGAATTGTATTTTTTGGAAGAACAGTTAGTCAACCAGGGTTCAGGAACTTTTCTAGCTTGCAGTGCCAAATAAAATGCTTATTAGGCCAAATTATTCCTTAATTCAGAATCCATAAATCAGTGGATTAGCGGTAACCTAGAGCTGGGCAATAAAACACTTTGGGGTGTGCTGTTATAGGAAAATAATCAACGACAGGGTGGTGATGAGGCCGGACACATGGCACGGTTACTGTTACCACCCCGAAGTTGATTATTTTCCTATATCAGCATGTCCCGAAGTTCCTCTTATACCACAGCAATTTGCCAATGATTACATTTTTTATTAATTAAAGAACACTTTTTAAAATTCATTTATAGTTACATTTTAAGCTATGGAAAATCAAATCAGTCCCCATTGATTCATTCATCTTCAGTAACCACTTTATCTTCAGTCCGTACACAGTTTTTTTGTGATTGTTGCGGTCAAAAATGCTTGATTTTGCTGCGTCTTTTTTCAACATTTGCGACGCAATTTGCTGAGTTTTTTGTGTTTTGTTTGTGAAAAACTACTTGAATTGGTGAAATTGCAATTGCGTGAAATTGTTTTGCATGGTCGTTCACATTGATGTTTGTTGGTAAATGAGACCTTTTAGCTGTACTCATGTTCGACTCGCATGAATTGAATGTGTTGTGATGACGTCACATGACACGTCTTGGTCCAAATCTGCAGACAATCTGCATTAATTTTGAAAAATTGCAAGCTCCTCCGAATATTGCTTTATTCATTTCTGCAACTGCGAAATCCTGGAGGGACTGTATCTTTATACCTTGAAGTTAATAAGACAAAAAAAAAAAAATTAATCTTGTCATGTTACAGAGAAACCACAAACTCCTCTGAGCTCAAGACTTTTTACCTCTGACTGTGACAAAGCACTAACAATGGAGACTCCTTCCATAAATGTTAAATAAAGGCCTCCTCACACAAAACTTCACCGTATCCATGATTACACATGGGTTTTCAAAGCGTTTATGTTGAGCTTCTACCATACAAGACCCTGTGAATGGCCCATTACTATAGAAACAATAATGTATTAGAATAAGCGCACTGATATAAAACTTTGTAGTTTCAGCTGTAATTCAAATCAAATCAGTCAGAGCTGCTGTTAATAGAAAACGAATCATCTTCTTCTGACCAATCAGAATAGATTAGTTGACTGATTATACAATCATTATATATATATATATATATATATATATATATATATATATATATATATATATATATATATATATATATATATATATCATAATGTTTGCTAACAGAGTGCCACACCAGTTTTTAGCATGGAGAACGAAGGAAAAACCTTGGTGTAAACATGTAAACAACCGGTTATTTCACATCAGCTGATTGCTGCAAACTATCGGAAAAGTGTACAGTAATGTAATGCCACATGGACACAGGGAGAACGTGGAAATCCAACACAGACAGTAACCCGAGCTCAGGATTGAACGCCAATTGCAGAAATTCTAGGTAATTTTTTTCCTTTTTTTTTAGAATTTAAAAAAATAAAGGGCAGTGGTAGCTCTTATTGGAAGGTCGTAAGCTCAAATCCCAGCACTACCAAGCTGCCACTGCTGAACCCTCAACCTGCTCAGTTGTATAAATCAGATCAGTGTAGGTCACTCTGGATAACAGCATCTGCCAAACGCCATAAATGTAAATACATGTAAACAATTAAAACACGAACAACAGAAAACGATGAACCAACCGCTAAAAAGAAAACACATTTTAACATCCAATCTGGTGTGAAGCTGTGAACTGTCTGGAACACCTGGCGTCTTCTATCTTAATAGCATGAACATGAAACTTGTGCAACAGACTGATATCAGACTAGTGGAGTCGATAAAAAGCCGGGCTTCTGCTGAAATCAATGATTTAATGAAAAGTGGGTGGGACAGAAACAATGTGTGCCAGTGAGCTATAAACACTCGGGAATGATCCGTCCCTGGGGAGAGAAATTCTGACAGAGAGAAATGAGAGCGTGTACTTCAGCTCTGTTCTGCAGTACAGTAATTATTCTGAAAACTAGTGCATAGCAATTTCATGACAAAAGCCGAGGAACGAATAAGAGAGAGTGAGATGGTGTGTGTGTGTGTGTGTGTGTGTGTGTGTGTGTGTGTGTGTGTGTGTGGGGCTTGGAAATTTGTTCCCACCCATGTCGGGCCCTTCAGAGCTCACTAAGCCAAATCACAAGTTCATCCTAATGAGAGGGTAGTGAGGTCCGGCACTAGATCAGAGGACAAGCAAGCTGCCAAATCACCATAGCAACCAACGATGACCCACAATTCACCGCTTAGCAGCCCAGAGCACAATCACTAAGCTCCTGGTCGAGTGGAGTCTGAGGTATATGCACAGCACAGATATAGTGGCTTCCATCATAAAATCAAATATTCAGACATCAACCAGCTTTGAGCAGGAGGTCGAGCAGGGTCAGAGGTTCAGGAGGAAAGGGGGGGGGATTCAGGAAACGGTGCAGGGAAGCAGACTGTGTTGCTCTTAGTCAGAGCAGACTCTTATGTAAACACACATCAATCTCAAGCCATCAGTATTACTCTAACCCATCTCTGGACTATAAAGACGCAGCAAGAAATGTCGCAGTCAAATGACTCTGAATGTCTGATGTGCAATCGTGGAAAAAGTCACAACACTTTTTAGTATTTAAAAAAAAAGTTTACGTTGAATGGATTCAGTTTATGGTGTAAAGGGTTTCAGACCAAAAGCAGGCAAATTGTTCTGCTCAGGGGTTTGGGGTGGTGTAAAAACGTTAGAAACTGTAACCGAGTGGGCGTTAACTGGCGGACCGAGCAAAGTTTTTCAGCAGAACCTGAACCGAGTACTGGACAAAATGGTGTCTCAGAGCAGTAAAACGCTGTACTGTCTCAGCCATAGTTCAGTGACTGTTATTTTCTATAATTTCGATAATTTCGCTGAAGGCAGCTCAGAGGGAGAGAGACCTCACAGACTTCAATAGATTTCCTTTCATTTTAATTATCCTCTCTAGTCTGATTAGTGAACTGACATGAAAACAGAACGTTTAAAGATGAATCGAGAGAGGAAAGCAACGTTTCATCTGTTCAGAATCCGTAGCTCTAGTCAAAAGTGGTAACGTAAAGCGTTGCTTCAACTATTTCTGAAATAATAAGTCACGTTATTACTGCAGGCAACAGCGCGACACTACTGGCTATTTTCAGATTCCGTAAATTGGGCTAAATCTCTCTCTATCTTTAATCCCTTTTAAAATAAAACACTGACCGCTAATGTTTCAGAAACACTAAACATGTCAACGATATACTTAGAAGCACGTGTTGTGGTGTGTGGTTACTACATGGCCCACCCTTGCTTTCAGGCAGTGGATTCGATTCTGCATCTCAGCAGTGTTTTGGCTGCACCAGTCGAGACAACATTCATTAAGCGTTTCCTCATGCATTAACTAGACAAACAATCCCGGGGCGCATTGCAAAGCAAACCCAGACCCCCTGCGCTCGTGGCCTGGAGGGGAAATGGCCGTGACGGTGTGTCCCTGAATATTTCTTCCTTATACAAATGCTTTATCTGATAACGGTACAGCCCGACGATGGGGCCTGGATCTCACATCAGCACTAATCTACACCGATCTTTCCTCCTCAATCACAGGAGTGCTGAGGTATGTGTGTTGGGGCGGGGATTTCCACACTACACATGGGGGGAGGGAAAAGCGAAGAAAGAGATGAGGAGAGAGATGAAGAGTGAACTATAGCCCCAGCTCAAGGGCCTTGATTTCTGAACATCACGTCCATCACAGTTTCTCAACATACAATCTACACTATATCAGTAAATATACTGTGACCTAGACCTCTGTCTGTAGGATGTTTCAGTTTTGGAGAGTCCACGTCAGGTGTGATAAGACAGGATTAAGGGAGAATGTAACAACACACACTAGATTTTTTTGTAGCAAAATTATATTTATTTCAATGGAATTTGCCAGAGTCAGCATTTTCATCGCAATTTTCAAACACACTGATATGCGAACTGCCATCGTCAATCAGCAGCACAACTGCTTTGGCTGCATGCTATTTTACAGCAAAAAGACTCATGTGAAATGGAGAAAGCGCTAATTTTAGCCGTGCCAAAGCTTTAGACTTTATATAACTCTTTTCTACATGACTACAAAGCAAAAATGCTAAGTCATGGCTTCAACGTTAACTGCCTCAAATTGGAGGTTTTTTCACGCCTGTTTTTACAAGGAGATACAGAACACATATTAATGTAAGCATTACTAGAAATGAACTCTTCAAAAAGACTAAATTTAAATTTTAAAAAAAAACAAACAAACAAGTGGAAAACCATGAACGCATTAGCGTCTTTGGTTATTTGGCTATGTAGCGAAGATGGCTAAATGTGTGTGCAGTTATCCTAATGCTGACTAGGTAATGTATTGTTAATGTGATATGAAGTTATACTGTAGATTTCAGAACGATCTGATAGCCAGAAAATGATCTTAGAGTCCAAACATTAATGTAACGGTCACTTTTATTTCTAAGCTAGCTAAAGTGGTAAACAAAGTAATAGCAAATGCTTTGGGTGCTTCTCATTGCTTTAATTTTGCTTCTTAATTTATCTCTGTACTCGCACTGAGGACCCAAGGAAAATATACATCTTTTATCCAGCGTTTGTGAAGCTGTGTATTTGTGTATTATTGATTAGGAAGCTTCAAATTTGACCAGTCCTTGATTCCTTGGAGCACATTTAGGGAATTGATTTGTCTTTAAAAGATGGTGGACTTCGATCAGTTTCCGTGTCGCAGGTTAATGATTGTAGGATCAAGGACTTTTTTATAGAAATCCTGCCATGTCAAATTAGATTTTTTTTAACTTTCATAGCCTTTGTCTGTCATGTCTGGAATTTTTTTGGAACTTTTTTTTTTTTTAACTTCGTGCCCAATGTTGTCATGTCCCAGCTTATTGTTTCTTCATCTTTTAATTGGTCTGTAAAGGCTTTGAGAAGGAAGATGCACCAGACTGCTGCTGTTCCTAGACTATTTACCCTCCATACTCTGTCCTGCTGCTCCATGATTTTAACGCTGCTGTCGTTTGTGACCCATTTTCTCTGACCACTACCCACAGCTGGCATCCAGACAGCGAGCAGCAGAGAGTTACACTCAGACCACAGCACTCCCCCACAGACATGGCCTGGGAACATGGGAAAGGCTCAAACACTCACACACACACACACACACACACACACACACACACACACACACACACACACACACACACACACACACACACACACACACACACACACACACGGGAGCCAGATCTGAGTCCAGAGCTCATCATCACACCTCACTGAACCCACTGCAACCATGACACCAACACTGCAGCACCTGTTAACCTGAGCAACAGAACACAGCATGTACACAACAACCACAGAGAACCATATTCAAACACACACACACACACACACACACACAGGACGATGTTTAATAAAAAAAACAGGTCCCCCACTTTACTGTCTGTTCTACAGCACAGAGGTCTTTCAGTGAGTTGGATCCTGTTTTAATAAAAAAAAAAATTTAAAAAAATAAATAAAAAAAAGCAGAACAATTTCAGACGATATGTTTATTATTATTGCAACCTACAAAACCTACATGTTATGTAACGTAAAAAAATAATAAATAAATTTGAAAAAAAACACACACCACAGGGTGTGCTATTATAGGAAAATAATCAATGACAAACGTAGTCTCAGGTAGCCCAGCACTAAGGGGAGTTACTGTTATAACCCTGAAGTGAAAACACGTTCCACAGTGTTTTATTCCTCTTATACCGCAGCATTTTGACCATTTTAATTTTTTCAAACACCACCGCATTGTATTTTTTATCAATTTATAGTCATATTCAATGAAATGAGTTAATTTCTGTTATCACTTACATTATAGCAGCTATAAACTGTCATTCCATCACCAGTATTACAAAGTAATATAAAGTTTCTACAAAGATACAGAAAAACTACAAAGGCAACTGATAAACGTTACTTAAAACTGCTGCATATACGGCTGTGAGGTTGCGGAGAGCAGCACTTGTTCGCATTTGCTGGATAAAATTTCAATTCTAGCAATACTTCGTTACACTGAAACCATTGCTACACTTACTATGGGCTGTCAGTCAGTCTGTGCGTTGGCAAGGCAACGTGCGACGCTCTATCCAGCTGTGGCTTCTTTGGGAACTATTTTCATTAACGGAGCAAACGGAAAACGGAACAAAACATTTGGCCGTGCTGTGTCTGAAATGTCAGTTACTCGATATTAATTTCTTGTTTATACGTAGAACTATTGTATAAAAGCAATATCACACTCGCAATCATGTGATTACATGCGGTATATATTCATCGCAGCAGCACTTGCGATTATAGTTTAATTACTACAGCGCTGCTTAATTCTGGAATCTGATTGGTCAGAAGGTGTCTTTTGTGTTTCTTTTATCTTATTAAATTCAAATGAGACCAAAAAAAAAAAAAAAAAAAAAAGAGCGGCTGGTGATGGAACAACTGTTTATAGCTGCTATAACTTGTCCAAAATCTGTCATATAAGAGGAATAAATAACAATGATTGTTGCTTATTTTTCTATAACAGCATGTCCCATGGGTGTGTTTTGTTCCTTTCTAAAGTAACATGAAATAAATGTTGCATTTTTGTAATGCAAAATGACAACTCATTTTGAGAGTCAGAGAATATGTACATGAGTACAGAGTCCAGATGTTGGACAAACGGTCCTAGTGGGACTGTTTCTGGAAAAAAAACAAAAAACAGATGGTCTGTCCTGCTGCCTGGTGTATTGCTTGTCCCTCTGTTTGGTAAACACATCAATTTTTGTCTTTCTTAGCAATGTACAGAATGATTTTTATTTTTTTATTTTTTTTTTGCACTACAGCCAAACAGTGCATCTTATTCAAAAATGTGAAAATATTTTTTATTTTATTATCTAGTAGGGGAAAAACAGTAAAAGTGTTTTCTCGTGACCGACAAGAGAAACCTGGTTCAGTGATCATCTGATTAGATTGCAACTGACACATGTTTTTCAAAACCATAATGTCATGCTTAAGAGGACGTTCAAGGACACGTGTCAAACACAAGGCCCGCACAACAAATCCGGCACGCAGCCTCGTTTCGTTTAGCCCACGTGAACTTGCAAAAAAAATAATACCGGAACAGCATGTAGTACAACATTTTCACACTATCCAGAATTCACGGCGGATCCGTGGCGTAGCAAAGCACATTGCAGCATTGTACAGTGCATCCAAACACATCTCACAGCGCTTAAAGTCCCCATGAAATCAAAATTGAAGTTTTGTGGCTTTTAGTATGAATATATTCACCTTAAGGTTATCTATAAGCTAGAGTGCTCTAAAACAGTGACAAAATTCGCATTTAGAAGATGTATGCATTCCAAATTTACAGTCTCTCCACCACCGATACGGATGAACAATTTTGATGACATCATTCTGCACTTCAGCTTCTCATCACATTTTTTGTCCAATCAAATGCTCTCTAGAATCCGAAGTGTCCCGCCCCCAACATTATAAAAATCCATGGTACTAACGGTCAAGTACGTCTTAGCCCGGGCTGTGAGGTAAACTAGACGCTATTGGCCGTTTTAAAAACGGGGTGGAGCCACCCGATATGTCCCGTCCTGACTTCCTGTTTCAGTGGAAATTACATCAACACATCAAATAACGCTGCACATGTCAAGGCACTTCGCTGGGACTTTAAAACCATCGAACAGCAGCCTTTTTTCCTATCCACAGGATCGTTACCATAAACAGCTGTATATACGTGCACTCCGGTTTCTGCTTCTGCTGGCCTGACCCTGGTCTGAAATGCAGGTTAATGCCTGTGTGCTGTGCTTGATGTAGAGCACACTCGCATCTAAAAATGATTCAGAAGCACATTGCGTGTTGTGCTGGTAGCGGAGTAACCAGAAACCGGTTTCGGTGGCATGAGAAAATACACAAAATAAAATGACAATTGTTTTCTTGATCGATTAAATTAAGTGACAACTAAGGTAAGTGTGACGCACGCGTGGATGTCACACAGAAGTAGGAGTGGTGATGAAACTAATTTGTTATTTATTTATTTAAGGCAAAATATCCCATCAAAAAATCGTTCCATATTAATAACGTCGCCATAAAATACCTTTATGACAGTTCCACTGAAAAAGATTAAAAAATAATAGGGGAGGATAAAAATGACACCTCATATTATAAATCTTTATCTACTTTTCTCCAGCATTCGACTTCATCTTCTCTCACTTCCATATCTCTGTGCTTATAGAACTTAACAGAACTTATAGCTTTCAAACAGAAACAAAATACATGCAAAATGAATCATCCCAATTGGTTAATAGTTTCTGTTAGCCCTTCGTTTTATAGAGACATCCTATTCTAATTTCAGAGCCAAGGTTATTGGTGTTAGTCGATAGAATATGTTAAATAAAGTAAAAAAAAAAAGAAAAGAAAAGAAAAGAAAAGATGACTTCGATTACAGCCCTCCAAGGTCTCACAAAAATGCTGAATTGGAGTATTTGAGTTTGACAGTGCTGTTCCAGGATGATACAAGAAGAACAGGCCTGGCAAAACAAGATAACAAACGTCCCCCAACCTCCTCCAGAGAGCAAAACAACGTCCACACAGTGGCTGTTGTCTTTTAAAAGACCTGATCCTTCAAGATGTACTTCATTACCATGTGCTCTTCAGCATAGCTCTCCAATCAGAGCCATGTCCCCCACACATGAAGCCACTTAACCATGGAGAAGGGTCTTTTCTTCAGAGTTAGAATCAGGTCTCGGCCCACCCAACACCCCCCATCACCCCCCCGTCGCCCCCACTCGCCCCCCTCTCACCTTCTCTCTGGACCTGTCCGAGACAGCTGAGCTTTTATTAAAAGCAAGGAAACAATCACACATCTCCCATCATGTCCATTCATTTAGTGACAGAGTCTGTGTCTGCTTGGAACATCTCCAAACACACACCCAGCAGTGAACACCCTCGCACACATTCCCTTTTCTCTGCACACATGCAACGTGTCTATATAAACCACACCCACTTACCATTTTGATAGGCTTGTGCCGGAGGTCTGCTTCGGTCACCGGGGTGTTCTGGTCTCTGGGGGTTAAGCCCTTTTGGCTGAGGGTCTGTAGGAGGACGGTGTTCTCTTTCGGAGTCCCGTTGGCCCCGGGGCCCCCAACTAGCAACAGGCCATAGGTTCGGCAGTAGAGCTCGGGGGATTGAAGCAACCGCGTCACAGGGGGCTTCAGGTGCTCTTGCTCGTACTGGTCAAGATAGAAGGGGTCCTGCAGCTCCACTGGAACGTTGTCTATAAGACACAACATGCACAATGAGTTATAATGTGATTACAATGAGCACAGGTAAAGCTAAGTGCTGTGAAGAAGAAAAAAAATAAATACACAACACCCAGTAAGACATGCTGTTATAGAAAAACAAACAACGATAGGCTGGTGTGAGTTACTGAGTTACTGCTACCACCCCAAAGTTGATTATATTTGATTTGTCCCAAAGAGTCAATCCCAGTTCATAACGGCAAATTTATTTATTTATTTATTTATTTATTTTATTTTTTTTTAAGTTGTATACTTTTTATCCATTTATAGTTACATTTAATGTTGTGGAACATCCATGAAACAAGTTAGTTCCTCTTAACACTTAATTAGATTAGTTCCCTTACCAGACTCTCTTTTCTCTTTCTTATGAAATCATGAAAACTACAAAGCACTGACACTGGAGACTCCTTCCATACATGTGAAATAGACATCAACTTACTTACTTTCACCGTATCATCGATTATACGCATTTCTTTGTTAAATAATATGTATATAATCTGTTTATTATTATTAGACTTAACTTATGTGGAGCCTCTACCCTGTGAATGAGCCGTTACTATAGAAACGATAACATGAGCGCATTAATATAAACCTGTGATTTGCAGCCAAGTGAAATAATTTACTCCAGGTAAAAGAATTAACACTTAAGTTCATTTTAAGACACAAATTTGGTCTTCTCAACTCCGAGGTCCTCTGGGTTCGGCGAGTGACGTCGACTCAAAACGGCTGCTCACACCGTCAGCAATAAACAAAGCCTTACATTTAAATCATACTGTATATACAAGGATTTGCTTTAGATCAATTAACATGCAGACGTATTCGCTTGTTAAATCTATAACTCTCTATAGAGTTCGCTGTTTTGAGGAGGTAAATATATACATCAGTCATCACAGTCACCTGGCTAGCTTGTCGCTAACAAAAGACGAGCATGGAGGCGTCCGTCGTTCCGGGCTCGGAATTCCCAATCCTGAGATATTTTTATGCGAATAAACGTGGTCGAAAATGTACATGTACTAAATTTCAATTGCTGAAGCTTTTTATAAAGCGTGTAAAGCTTTACTCTTCACCTACATTGCGAGTTATGAGTTTGTGAGACACATCTGGTGTGAGCTGAAAAGTCACAAAGTTTTGCTTTTTAGGCATTTTCTCAAAGATGACTAACCGATTTTAAAAAAAAAATCACAGATAGATAGATAGATAGATAGATAGATAGATAGACAGATAGACAGACAGATAGATAGATAGATAGACAGACAGATAGATAGATAGATAGATAAAAGCAAGTGCAATGCTCAGCTTTGGTCCTCTCAAATGGAACCAATACAAAAAAACTGCTACAAGACATAATAGAAATAAAGCAAATAAAATTATATAACTGTTACACAACAGTAAACTTGTAGAAAGAGGACACACAATGTAACTCTAGATCAGAGGCTGTCAACATTTTTTAGTCTAACGCCACCTCCGTAGATGGTGTCGCACAGTGAATTCCAACCCACTTTCACTGATCTCTGCGTGGTTTATGAGAACTCGCTGACACTGCTCATATCTACAAACAAGGTACAGAAACGGAGCTTTTGTAATTTGTTTATGTGCAGATAAAAAAAAAAAATTAAATAATAATAAAACAGAAGAGGTTGGGATAGCTTACAGCATGATGTCGGAGTGGTTTTGTTTGCCTAAGGTGTGTGTGAAAGAGTGACACAAAGCTGCACTAATAATTAAAGAAGGTGCGAGTTTGCTGGCAGCTGCACAGGTCCGGTGACGAGCAGGACAAGTTTCCATCGTGTACATACAGACACACACACACTCTGCAGGCAAACGCTTCACACAGATGCACACACACAGACACAGACACACACCATTTTGAAGCTGTGGGCAAAAAATGTAACTTGAACCACTTTACCAACTAGGAAACAATGATCTACATACACACATCATTCCTCCGCTTTAAAGGCTGACTTTCGAGTCTCTCACACACACACGATTGTTACACGATATATTGGCTTGGCATATCGTACTTCGGAGTACTTCTATAGAGCAAGATTTCAGAAGAGTTTCTGTAAATAAACCCAGAAAACAAACACATGGCTCTGTGAAAGTCAAACCTGAAGCACACACACAGAAAACTGGTTCTGCTGCATTCATGGGCAATCAAAACCACAAGGTGCTTGTAATATGTTCCCATCTCTCACACACACACACACACACACACACACACACACACACACACACACACACACACACACACACACACACACACACACACACACACACACACACACACACAAAACAGGCTATGGGAAGCAGCAGGACCAGTTCTAAACATGACGTCTAGTGTCGAATAGGACGTGTCCTTTATGAGGACATCATAAAGGACACGTCCTAGTCGACACTAGACGTCATGTTCAGTTCATGTTCTTACCACGGGGTGGGCGATGTGTAAGGAATAAAACACCTGGAACAATCCTGTTGTAGGAAAATAATGCATGCAGGTGGGTGTGAAACAATAACGTATCAGAACCTGTAATTTTGACTTGAGGCACTACTGCTGTTCGAGAAAAGTAATCAACACCTTCTGACCAATCAGAATCGAGAATTCAGCGGCATCGGTTTTTCTGTCAAACATTAGCATTTCAATCATACCCATAGTAAGGATTATGGGATGTAATAGACAAACAATGACTGTTAAGGACTTTTACTGCACAGAGTACCGGAATTTTTGGCACTAGAAAACTGTGCTTTTTCCATAGATTCCATGTGTATGGTATTTGGTACAAGATCCAACAGTACCAACATGAACTAATAGTACTTGGGGGCAGGGCTACAGCACTGTGATGATGACTGGATGCACAAATCAGTTACATTTAATTTCACCAAAAATGTAGCGGCACAAAAATCTTATAGCACAAACGCAAGACAAATCAGTGTGTTAATAGCATCCACAGCAACAACAGAATGATAACTTAATTTTGTCATTTTTATTTATTTTTTTATTTTTTATCAACAATGGGCTGACATTCAAGATCATTTCAATTTTTTTTTCAAGGTGCACACTTTCCATCGTTTCCCTGACAGAACGTCTAAGGGCCTTGTAGTCGATAATTTTATTGCATCTAATTCAAGCTGGACAACTAAACAGCTTAGACAAAAATTTATTCGAGAATTTTTGGGATTGTTGCGGCCAAAAATGCTTGATTTTGCTGCGACTTTTTTTTTTCTTCAAAATTTGCCATGCAGCAGAACGTTTTTGCAGAAAGCTACTCGAAATGGTGAAACTGCAATTTTTGCAGTGATGTTTGTTGGTAAATGAGACCTTTTCGCTGTACTCATGTTCGAGGCACGTGAATCAAAGGCGGCTTTGGAAGAACGTGCGTTGTGATGATGTCACACGATGCGTCTTGGCCCAAATCTGCTGCAATTTAGAAAACTTGCGAGCTCCACCGAATATTGTGGAGTTTGCTTAATTTTGCGTTAATTTCTGTGATCACAAAATCCTGGAGGGACTGACTTATTACTATCCAGTCACTTTTACTGTAATCACTCGGACTGTTCCAGTCGTCTCTGAAACTGGAGGAAAATTCACTAGAACTAAAAACCCCATTTTTGATAGTTTCTGTTAGGGCTGGTTCTTGTTTACAAATATGTTGTGAGACAAATTCCCTAATCAACGTAGTCTGCTGCTAGCCCCGCCCACAATTATCATTCATTTGTGTTGGTACAGGAGTCTCAAGTCATTAGGAACTAGTCAGTGAGCCATGTCGAAGGTAAATACTAAGAAGTGGTTTTAAAAATCGACATTTTTGAAATCAGGACTAAAAAACTTATTGCATTATATTTTTTATCTCTCCCCCCCCCATTTATCTTAATTTTTTACTTACTTTAATAATATTATATTTATTGCTGCTCTTTTAAACTGCACTTTTACCTACTCTTTATTCTGGGTTTCACCAATTGTCTTTGTATTCGTTCATTTTCTTTGTAAAACACCTTGAATTGCACAGAGCATGAAATGTGTAATACAAATAAATTTGCCTTGTCTTGACTTGACTTGAGCCATACACCTGAAAACTTTGGTCAATGGAAAAAAAGCATGGATCCAGTTTTGTTTGTACTAACGCAGTAAAAAAAAAAAAAAAAAAAAAAAAAAAAAAAAAAGGTCATCCGGTACTGTGGATTGGAAAAGAAATCGTAAAAAAAAAACAATGCTATACAGTATATAATTTGCTTGTCCCGTGCTCAAAACATGATTCAGAAAGACCCTTAAGACACAAATTAAACAGCTCTATGTAGCGTAACTGTAAAAATACACAGTATACACGCATCTTCATTCACTGCCCATGAGCTGTGTTCTGTGTAGAGCTCAAATCCAGAATGCAAAGCAGGATGCAAAAGCCACAGCAGTGTGTGATGTGTGTGTGTCGTTTCCCTGTAGAGCATCACTGAATGAACACTCTGTGCCACACTGTGAGTGATATGCAGAGGAAAAGCAATACCTGGAAAATGCACAAATGGAGGACGGATTTGGAGGCTGTAGCCACTGTGCAAAGACAAACACACACACACACACACACACACACACACACACATTATGAGAGCAAACATCTTAATGTAAACTTTACACAAAGCATTCAACTATCAGCCTCATGTCACATGTCTTTCTCTCTGACACCACAACACACACACGGACACAGATATCTACCTGAATCAACAAGGTGAAGGATTACGACTGTGTCCTTCAGCTATTTAACATTTAAGAGCATCATGGACACCTTAAATTATATGCTACTTTAGATAAAAGCTCGAAGTGGCTCAGCTAGACAGGACTTTACACGGCAAATATGTCTGAGACACAACAACAAAGAGAAAGGTTGGAGAAAGTCATGTCCATTCAGTTAGCAAGTCCATCATTCATCCTACAGCACAGCAGTGAAAGTGTCCAAACCCTAACAAACACACACACACACACACACACACACAGCTGACAAACACTGCACCTTACTGGGTCTAAACACAACAAGGAGGTTTGTTTTTCTAATTGCTGAGCACATTTGAATTGACGTCTCAGTCCATCACAAAAAACGTTGCCTTTAATTTCAAGCTACATCTCAATCAAACACTTTATTTGGATTGCAGGGCATTACGAATCATGCACTGTCCTGCAACTGGAGCTTTTGGTTGAAAATCCCTCTGTAAACTCAGGATAAACTCAATTATAAGGTTTAAGCACCAAAACAAAATACATAATTGATGCTTAATCCTGCTGATTATGATAATACACAAATGCACAAATGTAATTGCTTAAAATATATATTTTTTTCAATCCCGTTTGCCATTTGTGCCATTTTTACTGTCAACAAAGTAGCCCTGTCAATCAAACACTGTGGGCGGGACTTTTTGGAAGGACATTTTGGTGCTGAAAACATTTCAGAGAAAGTGGTGTGATTGTTACTAATAATGTGGTGGAAAAAAATCTCTAAAAAAATTCTCTGTACTAAAACTATGGACAGAACTCTCACCAACAAGCTGAATGGATCCTTGACTTTTAGGGAGAGTCGTTCACTAACACTATTATTAGTGACACTGACTTGCAGGTGATTTACAGCGCCTTCCACTATTATTGGCCCCCTTGGTAAATATGAGCAAAGAAGGCTGTGAAAAACTGTCTTTAGTGTTTAACCTTTTGATCTTTTATTTTTTTTAAAAATTCACAAAAATAATCTGCTCTCATGGATATCACACAATTGCAAACACAACACAGGTTTATAAAAAAAAATACATCTTTGTTAAATATAGGTGTGCAACAATTATTGGCACACCTATGAATTCATATGAGAAATATATATTTGAAGTATATTCCCATTGATGTTTTACATTTTTTAGTATACCTGGGTGATTAGAAACAGGAAATTGTTCAACCATGACTTCCTGTTTCACAGGGGTATAAATATGAGGTAACACATAGGCCAAATTCCCTTCGTCATTCATAACAATGGGTAAGACCAAGGAATGTAGCTGTGATGTGCTGCAAAAGGTTGTTGAGCTTCACAAAATGGGAAGTGGCTATAAGAAAATAGCACAAGCATTGAAAATGCCCATTTCCACCATCAGGGCAATAATTAAGAAGTTCCAGTCAACTGGAAATGTTATGAATCAACCTGGAATTGGACGTGTGTCTATATTGTCTCAACGCACTGTGAAGAGGATGGTTCAAGTGGCCAAAAAATCTCCAAGGATCACAGCAGAATTGCAGAAGTTAGTTGCATCTTGGGGTCAGAAAATCTCCAAAACTATAATCTGAAGTCACCTACATCACCACAAGTTGTTTGGAAGGGTTTCAAGAAAAAAGCCTCTACTCTCATCCAAAAACAAACTCCAGCATCTTCAGTTTGCCAGACACTACTGGAACTTCAAATGGGATCAGGTTCTATGGTCAGATGAAACCAAAATAGAGCTTTTTGGCAATAAACACCAGATGTGGTTTTAGGGCACACAGAGAGGCATGGAATATGGGATATGGAAAAGTACCTCATGGCCACGGTTAAATATGGTGGTGGCTCTTTAATGTTTTGGGGCTGTTTTTCTGCCAGAGGACCTGGACATTTTGTTAGGATACATGGCATCATGGACTCTATCAAATATCAACAGATATTAAATGAAAACCTGACTGCCTCTGCCAGAAAGCTTCAAATGAGCCGTGGTTGGATCTTCCAGCAGGACAATGATCCAAAACATACATCAAAATCAAAATAAAAATGGTTTACTGCCCACAAAATCAAGGTCCTGCCATGGCCATCCCAGTCCCCTGACTTGAAACCCATAGAAAACCTGTGGGGGGAACTGAAGAGGAGAGTCCACCAGTGTGGACCTCGAAATTTGAAGGAGAGATTCTGTATGGAGGAATGGTCTCAGACCCCTTGCCATGTATTCTCCAACCTCATCAGGCATTATAGGAGAAGGATAACTCAGAGCTGTTATCTTGGCAAAGGGAGGTAGCACAAAGTATTGACTAAAAGGCTGCCAATTTTTTTTAACAAAAGTTCAAAAGGTTAAACAATAAAGACAATTTTTCACAGCATCCTTTGCTCATATTTACCAAGGGTAACAATATTAGTGGAGGGCGCTGTATATGTATATGAGAAATACCGGATATCGGCATTAGTCCAGGCCATATCGGCGCATCCCTAATATGGTTTTTTCTTTCTTTTTTTTTTTTTTTGGTGTTTTGAAACCTTTGCTTCAGTAAATTCTGAGGATAGTCAGGAAGCTAAACATGGGCTGTTGAAAGTCTCTTATTATGTTACAAAACATTTCTAATAACGTGTGCTGGAATAATGTTCATCATGCTACAGGGGAAAAGTTAATAAGACTGAAACCCGATAACAAATCCAAAGCAATCTGTATTTAAGCCTAAAGCCGAGGAGAGAGCTGCTGTTTTCTCTGTCTGTAATCATCCTCTATACGACAGTGACATCAATTTTATATTAAATGATTAGATTAGATGAGCATATGTTCTGCAATGTACCAGCAATGTTCTGTTAAAGCTTCGTACTTGTATTTCCTCCATGTTTGCACTGGGATACAGACAACAGACACAGATGTTGTTCTGGCAGCAAAGTTCCTTCAGTCCCTGTGTTCGCGCTCACGCACTTACACACATCTGCTATATGTTTAATAACGAGAGCAGCACTCTCATTGACCATATGCTCACAGGCCTGGTTTTTATTATATCCTGGAAGTCATGTGGTGAACAGTGGATGATCCTCGTCTGCCCTTCAGAGTCTTTCGGTTTTAATGTATGGATTGTGTAGGTTACAGAGAGAGGAATAATCGTACTGAACATTTATTAGAGGTTTACAGGTCAACGCAGCTGCTCCGATTCAAAACAGTGCGTCAGGAAATAAAGGTTGTCGGTGACTAAATGGATCCAGCCATTCAGTTTTATGTAGTCTGATAACACACACACACACACACACACACACACACACACACACACACACACACACACACACACACACACACACACACACACTCCAGCTCTCTCTCTCTCTCTCTCTGCCTGTCACTAACCTGTCTAAGAACAAGGTGTGGCATTATTAATCCTATTTTTAACATTATTGTGATGTGGGTTTCCCTGATAAACACATCGTGAAGAGCTTAAAAATAGAAAATAACAGCGGCGATCAAACTCCACCACGTGCACACGGCACCAGAGAAACTCTGGTGGGACTACACAGCTAAAACACAAACTCATACATGACATCCTGAACAGCCTACTATTATTAGCCAGTCCCTCAAGGATTTCGCGATTCTGCGAGCGCAGAAATTAATGCGAAATCAAGCAAACTCCGTAATATCCGGTGGAGCTTGCAATTTTCGATTCAATTTTCGAGCCCTCTTCAAGCCTGAATTTTGCCAAGTCAGTTGCATCACAAATTTTGAAAAAAAACGGGGGGGGGGATTTTAGAAAAATCAAGCATTATTGGCCACAACAATCACAAAATAAGTCCTGCATGGACTGATCGGCTATTATACTGTTTATTAGCAATTTGTTTTAGCTGTTAGACTGAAAAATTGAGTGCGGAGGGAGAAAAAAGCTAAACGTGGGAATTCCGATTGACGCAAAAGCTTTCACCCTACTGTCATGAGCTCGAATCCCGACACAGCCATAGACTCCTACACAGCAAAACTGACCATGCTCTCTAAACCCATGCGAGACACACCAGTCCTCGCTGTACACTGTTGCTCACATTATAACTAAGCACAGTGCTAACTGTGTCTAACACACACGGTCTGGTGAGGCTGCGGTTTTATCTTTGTTTTGGTTTGTTAAAGAGCCAGAGACATGCTGGAGCTAAAAAAAAAAAAACTGAAATGCACTGCCAGGTTTAAGGCCGAATATTGTTCTAAAAACAGGTCAGGTATTGTGAAAGGCCTGTAAATACAGCAAAGAGCAGAGCCGCATGCATAAACACACCTTTAACCAGGCTTTCTCAAACTCTGTGCAGTCAGGGGAACTATTTAAACTGTAAAAGAAAAACTCCACAGACCTCCTCAGTACTTATATATTTCACAAACACAAATTCATGACTAGTGCGGTCATTATTTTTGACGATTTTATAGGAGTGTTAGAATTTCTGAACATTCAACTCTTCTATTAAAGCTGGCATCAGTTTCAACATTAGTTTGACACGGTTTATAGGATATAGATATGGATTAAACCTTAATAACTATACAAACTCATTATTCATTATGATAATTTTGATAATGGTGGGTTACAACAAAACTTAAAAAGCCGCTGGGTACGCTTCACGGACCCTGTCTGAGAACCCGTGACCTTAAACCGCAAAAGTTTGACGCGTAAAAAAATGCATTATGTGAACCAGGTGAATCGAGGTAAACTGAAACGAATGACTCGTCCATCATGGTGTAATAAAGTGAGTTTCAGTTCTAGAGTCCAAACCCACAACATAAACATAAACCCGGTGACCATAACAACACAGAAGGATAGGGAAAAGAGCCGTCTTTCCCAAAATGTTTACCGAGGCACGTGTCCGCTCTGAGCAGTGGATCCAAAGGGATTTGAAAAGGATATTCTCCTGTAACGCTCACCCATGTGCTCCCGTGACTCATCACGGTGACACACTAATGGGGCAAGGATGACTAACTCTACCAACCAGGAGAGTCCAGGAAAGACCTGCTGGCCTGGACAAACTCCACCGACGAGAAATTAAAATGAAAGAGGTTGAAGCGGTTACTGAAGATGAATGAGGATGGGCGATGAGTAGAGGAGGGGGAGGTGAGGTTTATTGTTCTCTGTCTCAGCGATGCGCCACTTTTCATTTACACAGGATGGAAAAAGCCCATGCATATCGCTGACTCAGTCTACTCAAGGAACAGTGAGTTAGCATAATGCTTCGTGATTTGAATTCGAACTACAGATGTAGAAACAAAACCCGAGGCTGAGTCATGCCTACAGATAATAATAATAATGAGGTGGGGCTAAAAAGGTTTAAAGCCATCAGCTGGGAGAAAGCACCATCAAGGATGGGCTTAAGTATAAATCTGGTCGTCGGAAAAGAAAAGCAATACCTACACGCTCAGGGATAATGCATGTAGCGAACAGCAGGGTGCTGAGCTCTCCATGCTCTGAGGTGGTGAAGTTTAGAGAATAGCTAGCGTTACACTATGATTTTCAGACTGATTCCCCCCCCAAGTTAAAAGGATTCTTTGGTTATGAGTTCACACTGGTGGTCTTAGAGCACATAACGTGACATTCTCATGTGCGTTTTAGTGCCAGTGCGACCAAACACAGCTGACGACAAAGTTCTAGCAGCGTCAGACATTAATCTTAACTGATGCACCTTTAACGTTATCAGACATGACCGTCTCCTTGTACACCGAGTTGCTAAGCTACCACGCATGCTAATGGGTGGGAAAAAATATCCTCACTTTGTAGCTCACTCATTTAGCAAGCCAAGAATGGCTCCACACACCTTTTCTTCTCCTTTTAATACTCCCCCCCCCCCCCCCCCCCCAGGCATAATGCTGCTACTATTATATCGATGACCTGGATCACTCTGATGACATCATCATATATTCTGACGTGTGCTCACACACAGACTTCGGACAAGATTTCATCGGGATCTCGTACAGTGTTACAAGTAATAATCTTAAAAGGCTGCTGAAACTTGTGAGGTCTTTAATTCTTCACACACACAAGGCCAGAGACCTGCGTGGCCCGCTCTGTTATCGACGAGGCTTCACACAGTCTCTTGATTACACAGAACACTCTAAGCACTAGCGATACTCCACACGTTACACAAACAGAACTAAATCCCACTGCACTGTGAACGTGTTACAACTCGCCTCAATAACGAGAGCAGGTGCTCGGGTTAATTCGTCAATAACATGCGATGAAGCCATGTGCAAATGTTGCACACGACTGCTGTGATGAACCCTATGTAGGGAACACAGTGAAGTGGGACACGCCCATGGCAGCCATTTTTATAACAGTTATATTATAGTAACAGTTGCGAACTCTGAAATCAGCTTTTTTAAATGTTTTGAAGAACAGAATAGACAGATTCTTTTGTTTTTGTTATGCATTAAAGACATTTGGGTTTGAGACCAAAGGATGAATATGATACGATAGATCAGAATTTCAGTTGATATTTACATCTAGATGTGTTAAACAACATATTGGAACTTACTGTGATTAAAAAAAACAAAAAAACAACAACATGTCACTGACAGGTGTTTCCTGTTGCCCTGTTAGATCGACTGTTTAAACAATTAACAGCTCTGAATATCTATTCTTAGTTTGAGTCTGTGAAGACTGCATTTGTTGTTAAAAAGGATAAACCAACATGAAGACTAGAGAGCTGTCTATGGGAGAAAAGCAGGCCATTTTGAAGCTGAGAAAAGAAGGAAATTCAATCAGAGCCATATGTATATTTATATTTATACTGTCTATAGGTTTAAACATCAGGGTCGGCGTTATGAAAGTGCTAACGATACCCATGATACCTAATAAAAGTGGACTGCGATGTAATTTTGTGGTTCTTAAAGTGAGGTTACAGTTCTTGGAGTGGAGTTATTAACTCCTGTCATAACTGCTGTATTTATTACTGTTATACTGATATACTCCTAATTTACATAAATGTTATGGGTTTAATCTAAAGCTCAATAACTTAGAAGTTTTACGAATGTCAACCTGGATGTAAGGGCTGTTAATATTTTTTTTTTTATTTATTTTTTTTTTTTTTACATGGGATGGGATTGCATGTTGCAGGATACTTCACCAGCTTGATTTAACTCTTAAAACAAATCTGCACTGTGATTGTAATGGAGTCTGAGATTTTATTTATTTTAACACTCTAAGGAGTCTCCATCTCCAAAGTGTGAAAACCTCTTACATATTTCAGCACAATTCAGATTTGATATCAACGCATTGGTTTACAAAATGTTGCAACACGTAATACGCAGCTCCATTTTTCTTTGTAGTGCTGCTGTCCTTGCTTTTTGTAAACAGTGTGTGTTTTCAGGACCAGCACAGGAAAACTAGAGTCCACAACACAATCCAGGTTCAGTGCGGAAAAGTGATGATGTCATCAAAGTCAGACAGGAAGATAAGTGCAGTCCTGGCTCAGCAGGATTTCACTGCTGTACGCTCGCTCTCTTGCTCGCTCGCGCTCTCTCTCTCTCTCTCTCTCTCTCACACTCACACACACACACACACACACACACACACACACACACACACACACACACACACACACACACACACACACACACACACACACAGCAAAATCCTGTGTGCTCTGTCCAAGTGCTCTGGCTTTTCCTCTCACTCCGCAATGCATGCCAGCCTCGGGTGACTCTGACCAGAGGGTGTGGTTACACGCCATAGTGGCCAATGCAAAGACCGAACGCAGACACAGTGTGTGTGTTTGTGTGTGTATGTGATGCTGTTGTTCAGTAGAGACGCATGGCTACCGGTTACATAACAAATGACACGTAAGCCAAAGTGATAAACTATAATTGAGTTTGTGTCCCTCCCAACTCCAAATATATTCCACTGGACTAAAGAGACTGGGCATGTTTGTTTTTATGCTCTGGTGAACTATGACAACTAGTATATTCCGCTGAAGTATGTATCCTAATAAATCAGCTATCGCTTTATTATGTTTAACTAAACATGAGCGCTGTATCAGCTGCCCTGTAGTTCAGCCTGCAGTTTGTACACCAGCCAATAAGGTCTAAAGTACTGTAAGTAGAGGAATGCAGAGTAGTACATGAATTATTCGTGGCTCAATTAGTGAACACAATGAGACATCAAGAGCGCTTGAACACACACACACCCAAGTAGCTGCATTTGTTGTGAAAAGCAAGTTAATTTTTCATCACAGGTTTGCCGAGTTTGCTATTGCTCAGCGCAGTGGAATTTTCTTGACTGCAACTTTGACCTTTAAAACTCCGATCAGCAATTACTGTAACCTCATTTTAGTACAGCGCAGTCCTTCAAGCAACAACACTGTTCTGCAAGCACTGAACCAGAAATTCTCAAACCTAGTCCACATACCTGCCCTAATCCAACCCCAAACAAGCCTGAGCTATGGACTGTATAGTGAACACGATTAACTAGTTTGGCGTTTTAGCGGACTTGTTTCTGGGCTGAAGAACCTGATTACCGTCAGGTTAAGATATCGAACTGTACCTTTTGGCGCTACGACCCATTAAGAGTACAAGTTAGTATCTTTTAGATTGTATCCCACCTGAAAAAGTGAATGTAATGTACACTATAGGGCCAAATGTACGTACACACTTGACCATCACACTCGTATGTGGTTCTTCCCCAAACAAAGCTGGAAGCAGGCAATTGTCTAGAAAGTCTTTGTATGCTGTAGAATTAAAAATTTCCCCTCACTGGAACTAAGAGGCCCAAACCTGTTCTAGCATGACAATGCCCCTGTGCACAAAGCAAGGTCCATGAAGACACGGTTTGTTATGGGTGGAGTGGAAGAAATCGAGTTTTCCTGCACAGATCCCTGACCTCAACCCCACTGAACACCTTTGGAATGAACTGGAATGTTGACTGCACCCCAGCACCCCAGACCTCCTCGCCTAACATCAGTACCTGATCTCACTAATGCTCTTGTGGCTGAATGAACACAAATCCCCACGGTCACGCTCCAAAATCTAGTGGAAAGCCTTCCCAGATGAATTTAGGAGGTTACTGTAAAGGGAAAAGGGAACAAAATCTGGAATGGGATGTTCAACAAACACATATGGGTGTGATGGTCAGGCGTCCACAAACTCTTGGCCATATAGTGTAACTTTAAATCTCATTCATGGTACATAGACACTTGTCACTGAAAGGTGAGAGGCTCAAGTCTATGCCTTACCTTCCATTCTCACTAGCGGAGAATAACCTCTTTACTGCTAGTGATATCGCTTGTAGGCGTGTATTGTATCCAGCACTGTTTTTCCGATTGAATATAGTAGTTTAAAATGTCTAGCCTATGGCCCACTATACAATTTATACACACCACATTTGTTTAAAACCCCTATTGTATTTAAGTTTGATTTACATTATGTGCTAGGCTTTGTCGACAAATTAGCAAAGCAAGCTAACCGCACTAGCTGAGTACACTCACTAGAGGCACCGAGAATCTCTGCTGCTCCCTTGCGAGCTTTCTTTTTCTTCATAATGTTCATTTTTCATCACTTGCTAGTGTGAAAGGAGGATTAGTATCTTTTAGTATACACTATCATTTACCTGAAAATGTGGATGTAACGTACATTCAAAGCTCATTTAAGATACATAAGGTACATAATTGGACCTCAAGGATCACCGTTATTCCTTTAGGGGTACGTTTACAGGTTACATTACAAACACCTCTTCATCAAACAAATAAAACAAGTCACACCTTAGCTTTAAACCAACATAAAGACAAATCATCAGTTTGTTTGTTTTTTATTAGCTTTTTGAACATATTTAACCATTAAACCATTATAATTAGCTCACTTTTCTTGAATGACTTTGGACCAACAGAGAATGACGATGTGGTGCCTTGTGGTAACTTTCACCTACATCCGAGCCTGCAAGCTAAGATTCCTAGCATGCTAAACTTGTTAACATTGGTGATTAACAAAAAGTCGTGACTGTCATGGGATATTTAACAGGTCTTAACTCATGGCAGACCAATCAGCAAAAATATGACTGACATGAATAGTGAAAATCTATTTGTGTTTAACTGTTACTAATTAAAGCTATCTTGCTAGCGCTGAACTAGCTGACTAGCGATTGGTAATAACAGGAGGACATGTGGGAGGGTTTCCGAAATGTATCATGGAGGGGAAATGAGGAAAAAGTCTGAGATATTGTCCGTTTTAACGGTCTCCTGGGCATGAAAACAGCGTATCATTCGATTATAGAGTATATTTAATGGATGAAAGTGATTCAATGTTCAGATATTCTTTAGCTGAGGTGTTAGATCCATGTGGGTTTGTTTTTTTTTTATCTTTAAATCCAAAATACATTCTCTGGGGGAACAAAAAGAAAAGGAAAGAAAAAAAGGGTACTAATCTGTACCGTTCCTTGTCACTGGGGTGGTACCTTTAGTATGTATGTTTTACCTAGAAAGGTGAATGTAGTGTACCTTTAAAGCTTTACTCTGAAGTGTAATAACGGTCAAGTTATGTACCTTAAATCATTTTCACAGATTAAATCATTTTCACATGGAATTCACTACCGTTCTTACTGACTAAAATAACACAGAAGTCAAATTTTAAAAGGCAAATAAGGGCACATCTTGGATCATCATATTTATAGGATGTTCTGCATTTGGAGATGATATGAAAGGGTAACAGTGGGTTAGATTATGATTTGATCTATTTTACACATTAAGTATACTATTAAGAACATGCTGACATGAAATAGGAGGTTATGTTTAATGTATGCTCTTGTATGTTCCTGAATGTATGTTCACTGTTTCTATTATGTATATGTTTAATGTGAGGTTTTTTTTTTGTTTGTTTGTTTGTTTAAATGTATGTGGACCCCAGGAAAACTAGCAGTGATCTAGGGCACAACTAATGGGGATCCTAACAAATGAGCACTGTACGGGTATATTACATCCACATTTCCAGGTGAAATATACACATTAAAAGATACAAACTGTGTACGTTTGAGGGTACCACCCCAGCAAAAATGAAAGATACCGTTTAGTACTATGTTTACTGAGAGTGTAAAGCTAAAACTTGCTGTTTTTAATACTCAGAATTCAATGGAATCTGGGCCTGCATTCAATAACATGGATAACCAGACATATGGTCTTATAAATATACTTGACACACAAGATGTATACGGATATAAGCCAAATGTGCACCTCATATACCTGGATTGTGAATGACAACAGCATTTTAAGGCAGTGAGAGTAGGATTTTCTTATTTATTTATTTTTAAAGGAGCAGCTTTGGGGGGGAGGGGGGGGGTGGTTCTCTAAAGGTGGAAGTGGGTGTGTGCTCTCACGAGTGACTCATAGTAACTCAAATTTACATTTCAAGTCTAAAAATACACGAATAAGCGACAAACTGCTAATCGGCTTTGTTTGAGAGGGAGTGGAAACGATCAGTATGTTATAGAGAGATTGAGTTAAGGCAACTAATGTGGTCTATTATTACATTCTCCTAACTTACTTCCTGACTAATTCCTCATGATGGAACAAGTAAGATCCGGACCAGCAAGTATACATTGTCGTTGTTTTCACGGTCAGGTTCAATGGAATCTGGTCAATAACATGGTAACATGGTGTGTAATCATGCGTTGTCATGTTCCCTAGTGGACATCTGACCAGATAAATAGATTTGACCCGGGATGTACAGGGATACAGTGCATGTCTACGTCATAGACCTGGATTTTGGATGAAAATAGCATTTGAAGGTATATTCCAAAGAAAGAAAGAAAGAAAGAAAACAAACAAGGAGCAGCATTGGAGGTGTTCAGTGAAGGTGGAGGTGGGTGTGTGCTCTCACATGAGTGACTCACGGTAACTCTAATTTACATTCAAGTCAAAGAAAGCATGTACACGGCAGACAATGCTAGAAATGTATTTGTGAAGAGGTGGAAGTATGCGGAATTTCAAATAATGAGATAAAATTAAAAAAATATCAGATTCCTGCTCGGAATGATCTCTTTAATTGGACCATATGGTCATAATGTAAGCTATAGGCTATATGTAGGTTAACAGTGGTATTATATAGGCTATCAAAGAGACCTATTTATTTGTAGGCTGTGTGGATGTTTAGATTACAACCAGAAATGGAAAAAAAATAAACATGGCTTCGTGGACGGTTCCAGCTTTGATGTGTGTCTTTGTGTATCTCAGGAGGGGGGGAAAAACGCTGAGTTTTCACCTCCACGCATGAAAGCGCATGATGAACGGATGAAGAGTGATAGCATAGTGTGATCTTGGAGTTTTAGAGCAGTGTGTGTGTGTGTGTGTGTGTGTAAATGGGTTAGTACCTGCATTGCCGTAAGATTTCGCCAGCAACCAGCCCACACTGGCGCAGATCTTGGCTCGGTTAATGTCGTACTGATCCAAAGGTTTCACGTCCGGGACCACAAAAGTCTTCCTCATCGCATTTGAGTCCACCATAGCGAGCCTCCCCACTTAAAAAAAAAAAAAAAAAAAAAGACAGGCCTTATGGAGGGGGGAAAAGGCGAGGTAAAAGAAAGAAAAGAAAGCTCAAAATCAGGCGGTCATCCTTTTATATCCCGCTGCGTGGAGTGAAAATACGGATGTCGGGTGGCGTCCTCTTCACGGAAAACCAGGATCCAGGGAAATAAATTTTTATTTTTTTTAAGTGCTTCTTATTCATACAAAAAGAGTCTTATTTCATCCTCGTGTAAAGCCACAAAGCGTCAAAACACGCCTCGGATCTGCCCCGGAGCGCCGTTTCACTGACTTTGCGGATATTTTGGTTATTTTCTTTTTTGACCCCGTTTCAGAGTCCGCACCGCTGTGCGCTTTGGGCAGAAATGCGCCGCCGCCGATGACCGAGTTCCAGGTGCTCCGTGCGCACGTCACTCACCCCACCACCGACCAATCACAGCTCAGAACGACATGCAGGACGTCACTCGGGGGCGGGACTAACCTTCTAAAGGCAGCCGAGCAGGTATAGGAAGGTGTAATATTAACAAAAACAGGTGCCGTGTGAGCCGGGATATGAGCTCGAGTCCGTCCGGAACCGCGCCCTGTTCACTAGTTGAGACAGCTTTGTCATTTATAATCATGTCTGAAACGTTAGTGTAAAATATCCAGCACTCCTGAAATCCCATAATGCACTGCAGTAGGGATGTAATGAGATGTAAATGAGAGAGTTTGTAGGAAAGAGGAAGTACAGAGCACAAGGTGGAAATTTTTTGAAGTTTTAAATTGAATTCATAATGCCTACTCTCTATTCTCTATATAATGCATTAGACAGGGACAGTGGAGTAATGCTGTATTACACCGACACACTAGTTAGTATTAGTACACAGTATGTAGTCTTAAAGGCCAAAAATTAAACGTACACACAGTTGTACTCGATGAGCCAAGACATCTGAAGTTTGCTTCTTTAGTTTTGTGTTGAAGTACTGATGGACTATACTCGGAGTAAAAGGAAAACAGCATAAGGAGGAGGAAGAAGTAGAGAACACTTTCAAGGCTGTGACATTTAATTAAAAAAAATAAGAAAATAATGACTTGTTCATGCAGGGATGGAAACAGTACAAACTGTATTTAAGGAGAGGTATGGGTCAAAATCTTAATTATAAGTAGAAGTATGGAGTCAAAAATTGACTTGAAAGTTTTAAAAACAAAGTATTCAAGAGTAAATATTTTTAACTGATTAACATTTTTTTATTATTATTATTATTATTCTTTTATTTATTATAATAATTCTATTATTATTATTATTATTATTCTCCTGGCATCACTCTTTAAAAAAAAAAAAAAAACAACCTTACTTTGGTTCCATAAAGCACCAACTAAGGGTTTTTTAGAGAACTTATGATAACATGGTTCTTTGTGGCAGTGCTGTGAAGAACCATTAACTGGGTTCCTACAAAGCACCAGCGAATAGATGGTTCTCTAAAGAACTTGAGAGTAAAAGGTTCTTTATGCGACTTAAAAAGGTTCTCCTATGGCATCAGGCTGAAAAACCCTCTTTGGTTCTAATTGGAACCCATATTTTTAAGAATGTGGGAGGCAAAAGATGAAATATGTTATATGTACGAATCATCGTTTTTTTTTTTTTTCAAAATAAAAAGTGTAACAAGTAAAAAGTATGTTTTTTTTCTCTTGTAGTAAAGAACAGATTGTCCAAAATAGTACCTGGGTACTTTCCACCCCTGCATTCATGTCATATTATATTGACACACTAGTTAGTAATGGGTAGCTATAGATAAGCACTCTTACAGGCCAAAACTTAAATGTACACACCGACCCCCTTTAATTCTAAATGTATTTGAACAGCCATGTTTAGTGTCTGTCTTGTACTAACTGACCAAATTTGGGGTAATGACATACAATTTATTTTTAACCTTCAAACAAACAGGTAAAGCCTTAGACAGGTGATAAAGAATATAGACTATAGTTATTATTGTTATAAAATTACATTTGTAATAGGTTGTATGTGTATGAAGATGCAAATATTATTATTTCCTTGTTGTTTGCACACACACACACACACACACACACACACATTAGCAGTCTAACAAACTGGTTCATACATGTTCAGTTTGCTTGTTTTATTCTGTGCCGTGAGATTTTAGTCACGTCCGCCTCGGGAAGATTAATGCTTGTGAATTGGTTCAAGGTCATCAGAGAAAGCTGTCAAAAATTCAACTGCACGGTTTTTAACCTGTTGTTTGATTTTTCTCTTTGTTAAACACTTAACATACTTTTCTATTTGTTAAATACTTGAAAAATAGACTTTCATGGGTTTTACCGAAAGTGTAATATTACATTTTGGCTGTATTGCCCGTCCGTAAACAAGAAGCTTAGTTCTGATCACCACCTTTAGATTCTCATTCCTAACGTAACCTCACCTAGCCTATTTTAATCTCTATGAGTCATCACTGATGTGCTGTGTCAGTGTGAAGTACAGTGTAATGCCTTCAATGTGTCCAAAATCAAGTAATATATTATAATATATACTCACTGTCTACTTTAATAGGAACACCTGCACAACTGCACAGTCGTGCGGTTAGATAATCGGTCAATCTTGGGGTTCAGCAGTGCAATGCACAAAATCATGCAGGACAAGAGCTTCAGTTAATGTTCGCAATAAACATCATGCTTGCTGTGCAGGATGTTTTTTGTTTTTCGCACCGTTCTGTGTAAACTCGAGAGATTATCGTGTGTGAAAATCCCAGGAGATCAGCAGGTTCAGAAACACTCAAAACAACCCATCTGGCACCAACAACCATGCCACGGATAACGTCACAGCGATCACAGTTTTCCCCCATTCTGATGTTTGATGTGAACATCTGCATAATTTTATGCACTGCGCTGCTGCGCTACGCAGTTGGCTGATTGGATAACTGCATACATGAGCAGGTGTTCCTATTAAAGTGGAAAGTGAGTGTATAGTGTCCTCCACTAATATTAGCACCCTTGGTAAATATGAATGAAGGCTGTGAAAAATTAGTGGAGGGCGTGGTATATAGTATATACACATAACCACAGCATGTAGTTTTCTCCTGCCTTGTTTAGTGTTCAGCTTGACGCGAGTGTCAACCTTTTCATACGTCACAGCTAGCTGCTCGTATCTAGTAAGATCTCTTGTTTGAGCTTTTAATGATTCACATATGGAAAGTTGTGAAAACTGAATTCAGTGAATTAACGTGAAATTAAATGAACATGTTCTAAAAAGAATATGACATAAACGAGGTTTAATCCCAAGTTATAATATTTGGTGAAACTAAAATTGCCAAATATTTAACATAGAAACTAAATATCACATACGATGATCCTAACTAACTCCTCGGGGAAAAAGTAGCAAAATTATTGCCACCTCTCTGCTTTTCCCGTGAAAATATGAAAATTAAGGAGTTACTTAATATTAAGATTTGAATACATTAAGATGTGACTGGACATAATTTAACATCTGGATATTTCTTGTACTATTTCATGAATAGTAGTTTCAAACAAAGTAATTATTATTATTATTATTTTTTTGCTAAATTTAATGTGGCTAAGCAGAAACCCATACAGTGCTTCACTAATGCAGAAATGTTACATCCCCACACTTAGAAGAGCTCGGTGTAAACACTACACTGCGTTTCATTTCAATATTAAACTATATTTAATTGCCTTGGTGTCTTTAGTCTTTACTACCATTTATCAGGATAATATTCAGCCTCATGTTCAGCTAAAGAAACTCCCATCTCACATGATTCCCATGATCTCGGAGCAGCGCTCTAACTCTAACTGCACTAAGAGGATTAGCGCACCTAACTATTTTAATCTCATTATGGAGGGACGTGGCATTTTTTTCTTCGGCCACTTTCTTGCTTTCTGTACACAAGGAATCTCTCGAAGGACAGATTTATTACCAAAATTATACATTAACATGAATGGAGCCGTAACAAAACGTAGAGATTTCTGTAGTAAAATCATTAAACAGTGGAAAACGTTGTTACTGACAGCACACAAATGTGTTCCAAACTCAGTACAGCTTTCAGGTTTTGTTTTTTTTTCTTTTACCTAATTGCATCTTGTTCGCTGTACTGAACGTCTTATCAAGCCTTATCAGGTGTGTATCTACAGATTAATATAACATTCCTGGGTGTGACTTTTATGGTCTTTGGTGACATTCTTAAAGGAATAGTCCAGTGTTTTCCAACATCAATATCAACAGGTCTCTTTGTACTGTATTTTCGCAGAACGCCTTCATAAATCTTTCAATGGTGTTTGTAAATGAAGCACTAAGTAAGAAATAAAACACGCTGTGTTACTGTTACCGCGGAGTTCATCATTTTCCCGTAACCTCATGCGGTTTATTCCACTTACACCACACCATTTTGCCAAAAGTTTCAATTTCTAACTTATTAATAATCATCATACTTTTATACTATTGTTTATAGCTACATTTAACATCATGGAATGTCTGCAAAACACATTAGCTCCTTTTATCAGTCTCATTACAGCACACAAACACCAGCCGCTCTTTTTTTTTTTCCTCTTTTGAAGTTAACAACACACACACACACACACACACACACACACACACAAAAAAAAAAAAAACAGCTTGTCATCTTACTGAGAAACCACAAAGCGCTGACACTGGAGACTCCTTCTATACACGATAACATCTTACCGAAAGAAAGAAAAAGAAAAAAGAAAAAAAATCACTGTATCAGCGAATAATCTTTAATCCGTTTATACGGCACGTCCAGGATACAAGTCCGTGTGTAAGATGTTGCTATAGAAACTGCCCTCCATGTTGGTTTTACCTGCTTGGCCCCGAAGCTGCAACATGATATGTCGCGTGATTAAAAAAAAAAAAGAATCACTTTATGTCACTCAGAAAAACACCTAGTGAGAAAGCAGTCTAACTGGAGGTTTTTTTTTACTGTATTGCTCCATTGTTGGAAATTTGACTCCATTTTAACAACATGGGTAAACTTTCTCACAGCTTCCTACATCGAGTGTAACGTCCGTAGTTTGAATTTACTTTGTATAGTCCTGCATTTTCAATGTTTGCAGACAGAATTAACTAATTACGTTATTTATTTATGTAATTATTGTTATCATTATTTTATTATATAATTATAATTATAACACAAACATATACAAATAATTGTCTGTAGTAATCACACACACACACTAAAAATTGTGATAGTTTAAGTTATAAAACACTGGAATATTTCTTTAGGATTGTGTGAATCAGGGGAAAGAGCGACCACATGTGTTCATATCTGGAACTTTGTACATCATGCTGGACACCAGCAAATACCGATACCTGACAGGCCATTAACTTAGCAGTAGGAAGTGTACAGAAGCGTGACCAATTCAAATCAGCTCGTTTGCGTTTTGCAAATATCTCCTATTTCTGGCTATCACGGGGTGCCGGGGTCATCTATCACAAACATCAACGATAATCCGTTCAGTCGTCCTTCAGTCCTCCAAACACAGCTGTAGGGACGCTTTTCTGCTCGAGCTGCACCTCTGCTCAAAAGACAAGAGAGAGAGACCTCGGTCAATACTGCAGAACTGACATCCTGACACTAATACGGATTGTGAAAGTGTGCAGGAGAGCTCACCGTCTGGTTCTCCATCTCCGTCTCCCTCCTCCTCATCATCATCGTCAATGTCAATCTCGTCTGGGTTAGCCTGTTTGGCTAGTTCAGCCAGTTCACTGCGAGAGGTGTCACTCCTATACCATAATTAAACACACACACACACACACACACACACGGTATAGAATGAGGCTATGTTTACTTTTTACACACTGGGTGGAATTTATGAGGAAGCTTACGCATGGTGCTGTGAGGAAATGAAATAAAACACGAGGAGTAATGGGTCAGACCTGACAAAGAGGATCTTGTCTTTAGGTTTGGGTTTGTCCTGCTCAGCTTCTGCAGCCAGCTGCTGCGCTTTCTGCTCCAACATCTTCATGTCATCAACGCCACTCTGGCCTGGGGCAAGGTCCGACACTGATGGGTGGAGAGACACACATGCACGCGCACACATACACATGTATGCACACAAGCACGCACACACACGCACGCACAAAGGTGCAAAGAGACACGCACCAAGAGAGAAGACAGATATACAGTCACAAACACACAAAAACAGAGAGTGACACACACACACACAGAGAGAGACACACAGACACACACACACACACCAGACAGAAAAATCCTTAGAAATATATATTTTCATGTGCACTAGCCATCAACTTCAACCAGTTTTTCAAATCAGTAAATTCCAAAATTATTGGCACCCCTCAAGACATAATAATCAAAAATGTACATATAACAAATAGTACACACAAAAACTTCCACTCAAACTAGTGGGAAAAATATTAAAGAAACAAATTAGTAGTTGTAGTAATAATAACAACAACAACAATAATAATAATAATAATAATAGCACCCCTAAGAATATTTAAAAACTAATTCTCATCCTTCACCATGTCTTGTTTTTCTGCAGTATAAATATGAGCTTGCCCTGATGCTTCTTCTCCAGCAGTGATTTCTCTAAGTGTTAACTGTAGTGGTGTTAATAAATTTAAAGCAGGGGTTTGGCATAAAAATGGCACTATGCAAGAAATAAAAATAAAAGCATACAGCATCCCAAAGCAATGAGTGATTTTTTGTTATTTAAAGAAGGCTGCCAGTAATTACAGAGTCAGTGGGGAAATTAGCTAGTGATAGTAAATGACGGCTCACTTACCTGTAACGCTGGTGGTCGCTTTGAGCATCTGCGAGGACATGAAGTTGACCTGGGTGTTGTAGGTCGCTTGGACGCTTCTCTTTATCCGGAGCATCTCGCGGATCGTGTCCTCGTTCCCGTGCCGGATCTCAAACTCCTTCCACGCCTGCCAGAAATTAGCCGTCATCTAGAAAGGACGCAAAGAGGAGACAAATACGATTGGAACGGGACACTGAGGGACACTGCGGAGCTTGTTTGATAAATGAATAAATGTAAATGCAAACTGTCAGTTAGTGGTAAGAACGAGGTCAAGTCTATATACAGGTGCATCTCAATAAATTAGAATGTCGTGGAAAAGTTCATTTATTTCAGTAATTCAACTCGAATTGTGAAACTCGTGTATTAAATAAATTCAATGCACACAGACTAAAGTAGTTTAAGTCTTTGGTTCTTTTAATTGTGATGATTTTGGCTCACATTTAACACATTTGCAGTCTGTGTGCATTGAATTTATTTAATACACGAGTTTCACAATTTGAGTTGAATTACTGAAATAAATGAACTTTTTCACGACATTCTAATTTATTGAGATGCACCTGTAAACATGGAGATGGAGATGAATGATTGATGACTTACCCTGGGATCACAGATCTGTGAGCAGTAGGAATAAATAGCTCTCGCACGATCGATCTCACCCAGTTTGCTCTCCATGTCAGCGAAGCGCAGACACATGTCCCGGGCATGCTCATCTGGGAGAACCTGAAATGAAATTAATTAAATCATTCATTCATTCATAAATGGATGGATGGATGGATAGATAGATAGATAGATAGATAGATAGAT
Organism: Cranoglanis bouderius; assembly: GCA_023630585.1. NCBI lineage: Eukaryota > Metazoa > Chordata > Actinopteri > Siluriformes > Cranoglanididae > Cranoglanis > Cranoglanis bouderius. Next base: position 4,807,354 of record CM042551.1, on the reverse strand, counting down.
AGATAGATAGATAGATAGATAGATAGATAGATAGATAGATAGATAGATAGATAGATAGATAGATGGATGTGACACTTATACAGCCTCCTCTACAGGCAGAATGACTTCCACAATCAGTTCTGAGTCTTTACTCTAATAGTACCTCACTGCCTATATCAAGAGCTACAGCAACTATAAGTAAGGATGTAAACCTCAGGATTTCACGATGCGATACGATTTCGATTCATAAGGCAATGATACAATCTATTAAACAGCCGCCTGACTTACAGGACAGAAAAATCATTTGTGCTCATTGCACATCCAGTTGATCCTGAACTCTAGGTACTGTCTACATGGAGTTTTTCATGTTCTCCCCATGTCCATGTGTGTTTAAAAATGTTGTAATAGTGTTCTTTTAGCAAGAAAACATTAGTGTGTTGCAGCAGCATTGTAGGAACATTTATAAACGTAATATGAAAAAGCTTCTTGGTTGAACTTTCTTGGCTGCAATACTGATATAGACTGGAATATTTTTTTCCCACCCAGCACAGCACGGCACGGCACAGTGTCCAGATCTCACTCGTAACTCTAAACCTTCTTAACGATCTGTCAGTGAATCCAGATGTTGCTCTGCATGCTCGAAACAGATTCCTGCATTCCCCGATACACAGAGAGCACACCGTACCTCAATGGCTTTCTGATAGATGGCTCTGGTGTGAGTGACTCCGTAGATCTCCGCAGCTCTCTTGATGTAGATGTTGAACATAAGGTGGCGCTCTTCAGCCTCCACGGCCTGTGTGGATCTCTCATACACAGCCATAGCATGGCGGGCCAGTCCATACTCCTCCTCTAGCTTAGCGTACAGCAGGTAGATGGCTGGGAAACGGAACAGATCGTACAAAAATACTCAACACTCACAAATCCTCATTCAGATCTGCAAACCAAAATATAGTTAAATTCCTTTAGCAAGTTAAAATAATATACTCTTAGTATACTCAATCAAACTTTACTTTTTGCGAACTTTGGTGGACACCCATCCAAAGCCTGCTCAAACAGGTCTCGTGCTCTCTCCAGCTTCTTGCCTCCGTAGCGATCGATGAACTTGGTGAGGTACGTGTTCCAGATGTCGTACACATTCGGCCACCTGAAGAGCGCAATGCCGCGTTCATATGCCTGAAACGTACCAGAAATTTATGGGTGGGTGATATGGCAAAAATATCATGATAGTTGAAGACATGACATGTAGGTTTGCCATCAAACCAGCTGTATTTTTTTAAAAGGTTAAAAAACAACAACATTTGAACAATTTAATTTTAAAAAAATAAAATAAAATAAAGGGAAAAATGCAACATTTCAAACAATCCAACTAAACAGCATTAGCGCTAGATTGAAGCCTTACCTTAAAGCTTTCCTCAAAGTAATTGTGTTCCTCGAGGAACATGGCGTAGTTGATGATGATCTGAGGCGTGGCGATGCGGAGGTCAATAATGCGGTCATACACAGATTTAGTTGACTGTAGGAAGAGATATGACATATTAAAATGTGCCAATTATTATTATTAGAAGCAGTATTTCATTTGTAGTATTTAACTGATACCTGGAAGGTGCCGAGGCTCTCCTCCAAATCCGCCAGCATGGACCAGACCTTCAGGGATTTATACACTCGATTCTGCACTGGTTCTGAGGAATCAAAGTACTCTGCTTTTCTCGATGGGATCGCCGTAGCTTTCTGTGAGGAGATGACAACAATTGTTGGCCAAAATAACGTACTAACTGAAGCACGTTACGCAGCAGATCCAACGTTTTTGTACACATTTTTTCACTTTCTATTACAGTTTATCAATTATTGAACATTAAGTAAGAAAAATAAATAACGTGTTACATCGAAAAATCACTAAATCTTTGTATTTAAGGACTTCATCATTCACTCTAAGGTTGTAACAGGACTCTAAATAAGTGCTTTGTTAAAAGTTACAGTAAGACTCAAGTCATTTTAAGCCTAGATTTGTCTTACAAGACAAACATACAGTTTAGTGTGTGCTTGAGGTGCCTAATTAGAGTGATCCAGATCAACATTTCTCAGCTCACACATACCAAGGTAGTTTGAGATGTAGGGCAAGTAGTTCTAGAGCTATGGCAAGAAGTTTGAGATGTAGGCCAAGTGGTTTGAGATGTAGGGCAAATAGTTTGAGATGTAGGGCAAGTAACAGTTTTATATTAATGTGCTCATTCTAATTAATAACTTACACAGGGACTTGAATTTTTTTTTGTATTAATAACTTCAAGAGAAATGTGGTTAATATTAATATGAACAGATTTTTAACAGTGTCGGGTAATTCACTTAGACAGATGAAAATCTCTGCTTGTATGTCACTCGGACGTTTTCAACGTCTCACCCTGAGTATCCGTAACGCCTGGTCGTAGTTCTCGTGCCGCAACTCCATCTCTCCGTATTCGCACCACACTGCTGCCAGGTCGTCCACCTGCTTGTAGTTCACCTTGGTGGCCTTCTCGAAGATCGTCCTGGCCTTAAAGGAGATTCAATCGTTTACATTAAGCATATCATCGAAGCAGTGCTGAAAGACTGAGCACACAAGATTGAGAGATTGTACTCGCTTCATACATCATCCAGCTGTTCGTTATCCTCGTAGAACCGGGCGAACGAGACCCAGAGTGAGTGAGGCTTCCCCGTGGCTTTCACAGCATCCACCGTCTGCACAGCTTCAGTGTAGGTGTTTATTATCTACACACGAGGAACACAAATTAGCATTCACAAAACGGGTCCATTCAAAAGTAAAGGCATGTTTTCCTGGCACAGAGCAAGGCTACTTCCATATGAAACGTAAACAAGAACCTTGATGCATTTCACAACTTCAACAAAAACAATGAGTCTAAAGGAGCATTTATTAAGCAATGAAGCAACTCATCGGACTTCAGAGCTCGTTATTCTTTCAGGTGAAGCATAAATTTGGCGATTATGGACGGTTCTGGTGTGATATGATTTTTTTTTTTTTTTTCAAGAAGGAAAACACAATCTGCCTCTTGATTTGTGTTGTGTGTGCATGTATGGCAAATACACAGGGTTAAAGTTCACCTAGTGCAAAGTAATAGCAACCACTACATCTGAATCTTTCCCATTTAAGTGACATGACTTCAGGTCTGACTGAAAGCTGGTTTTGATGAAAAACAACATTCACACGATTTTTCACGAATGATGTTTGGTGTCTGCTTTTTCAATTACATGTTTAACAAAACTCCAATATGCAGCTGAAAGCTGATCGGCCATTTCGGATCTCCAGAATAACTTCTTTCCCCTGGAGCAAGCGCCAGGACCGTCTCCTAAAGTTCATTCAGCTGTGGGATCGGGGCACCACCAGTGCAGAGCTTGCTCAGGAATGGCAGCAGGCAGGTGTGAGTGCGTCTGCACGCACAGTAAGGCGAAGACTTTTGGAGGATGGCCTGGTGTCAAGAATGGCAGCAAAGAAGCCACTTCTCTCCAGGAAAAACATCAGGGACAGACTGCTATTCTGCAAAAAGTACAGGGATTGGACTGCTGAGGACTGGGGTAATGTCATTTTCTCTGATGAATCCCCTTTCCGATTGTTTGGGGCATCTGGAAAAAAGCTTGTCCGGAGAAGAAAAGGTGAGCGCTACCATCAGTCCTGTGTCACGCCAACAGTAAAGCATCCTGAGACCACTCATGTGTGGGGTTGCTTCTCAGCCAAGGGAGTGGGCTCACTCACAATTTTGCCTAAGAACCCAGCCATGAATAAAGAATGGTACAAAAACATCCTCAGAGAGCAACTTCTCCCAACCATCCAAGAACAGTTTGGTGACGAACAATGCCTTTTCCAGCATGATGGGGCACCTTGCCACAAGGCAACAGTGATAACGAAGTGGCTCGGGGAACAAAACATCGACATTTTGGGTCCATGGCCAGGAAACTCCCCAGACCTTAATCCCATTGAGAATTTGTGGTCAATCCTCAAGAGGCAGGTGGACAATCAAAAACCCACAAACTCTGACAAACTCCAAGCATTGATTATGCAAGAATGGGCTGCCATCAGTCAGGATGTGGCCCAGAAGTTGATTGACAGCATGCCAGGGCGAATTGCAGAGGTCTTGAAAAAGAAAGGTCAACACTGCAAATATTGACTCTTTGCATAAACTTCATGTAATTGTCACTAAAAGCCATTGACACTTATGAAATGCTTGTGATTATACTTCAGTAACAGTTAGTAACATCTGACAAAAAGATCTAAAAACACTGAAGCAGTAGACTTTGTGAAAATTAATATTTGTGTCATTCTCAAAACTTTTGGCCACGGCTGTATATGTTAAAATATTTTGGGTGATAGATACAGACTTGCAAGACATGTTAGCTACAGTACTGCAATACTACAAAAGCGACTAAACAAGTCTTAGCAGCCTGAGTATATCTGGAGTTAAAGAGATAATTGTCTGCGTTTCAAATTTCACTTATTTCCTAAAGACAAAACAATAAATAAATAAATCTCCGCTCACCTGTCGAGGATTTCCTTCGTAGAGATTGACTCTCTTGTGCCACTCGTGGACATTGTGTGGGTTCTGCCGCAGCAGCACACTGTTCAATAAGAGCGGCCGGCGTGTGATCAGCTGCTCGAACCGGGCCAAGCGCAACTCCAGATCAATGTCATCTACAGCAGGGAGGTTACAACATCTGTCACAACATCTGTGCAATTTATCATGACAACACGACACGTTTTCTATTAGTCTCTTACCGTCTTCGTTTTGTCCCATCTCGGACGTGGTCTCCATCTTGGCAGCGATCATGCTCTCTTCAAACTGGGCGTAGCTGTCGAACACCTGAGTGAAGTCTCGTACCGTGACGACGGTCTGAATCGCCTCTTCGTACACGTCACGTGCCTTCACGTACAAAACACAAGACAAGGTAAACACAAAGATTGTGGGGTTGATGAACATGTAGCTGAGTGGAGCGAAGAGTAAAATACCTTCTCAAAGTGACCGCTGCGGATGTAGTAATCGGCCAGGGAGCACCAGAGCTTGCCCAGCTGGTCTGTGAAGCGGGTGAGACCACCACGGATGATGGCACCGACGTTCAGCGAGGTCACCTTGTCTGGGTTCTGGGAGATGAAGTCACACAGCTCGTGCCAGAGCTACAATGGGGGGAGGAGAGTTTGGTGTGAATGTAGAGTTTTGTATTTTTTTGCAATCATTATTTACACCAAACTCCACGTCATACAACATCACATAAGCCAGCAAAGCCAATGACTTCATCATCAACTGGGAAAATTCTTTACCAAAAAAAAAAAAAAAAGCAAAAGCACTTCCTCTTACAGAAGTTCAAACTGATTATACGTTTTATCATCGGAACATGATTATGTGAGCCTCCTATCATGTAAATGAAATTCTGTATCTTATTGGTTAATGAGGTTTTTAATGAAAGAAAAGAAAAACTGATGCCTTTTCCTACTGTGCTCTCGATTCTAATATGTGGCCTTTATTTCATTTATTGTATGCTAAGTATAAGTCATTGTATGCATTTTTATTGGTAAAAAAATCATTTAAATAGCCATTTATTTCAACATATATACATATATATATATATATACATATATATATATATATATATATATATATATATATATATATATATATACACATACACACACACACACGCACACGCACACAGGTGCATCTCAATAAATTAGAATGTCGTGGAAAAGTTCATTTATTTCAGTAATTCAACTCAAATTGTGAAACTCGTGTATTAAATAAATTCAGTGCACACAGACTGAAGTAGTTTAAGTCTTTGGTTCTTTTAATTGTGATGATGTAGCTAATGAATGTGATGTATTCAGTGATGCTGTGTGGTGTGTGTGTATATAAATTCCAGCTCAAATGAAGCATACAGGAACTAAAACACACACACACACACACACCTGGTAATTTGACTTCCCCTCTTTTGAGACAAAGCCTTCGTCATTGACCACGGCTGCTAGCCGGATCGCTGCCTCATCCAGCCGTCCTACCGATCGCAGGTAATCGATGTACTCCTCCGCATTCTCTGGAGAAAGCTGGGCAGAAAACACACACACACACACACACACACACACACACACACACACACACACACACACACACACACACACACAGAGAGCAGAAAACGGTGAATCGTGGTTTATAAACGAAGTGAAACTTTGTTTAAAAGTGAAGCATATCTATGATTTAATTTAACCCATTCATTAGTTACACATATGGGGCAGAGTGTTTTCATAAGTGGAGATTTTCAACACAACAGGTTTGACAGCTCACACATATTATCACACACACACGCACCTTGAGATAACGGCGATAAACCCGGATGGCGGTCTCAGGCAGGGGTAACTTCCGAGCATATTTGAGGTACAGGGGCCAGATGCGGGAGTGCTGGGTGACGGGCAGAGCTCTGAGCGCTCGGTCAAACGTGCGCCGGCTTCTTGTGATTTTGCACTGAGACACGATGAACTGACAATAATCCAGCCATATCCTCGGCATCTGTGGAGAAACCGAGGAGGAACGCGTTAACCGCGTGACAGCCGTGTTAAAAATACTCAAGCGTGGAACGCTTTCATAAAAAAAAAAACGTTACATCAGTGTAAATGTAATACAGCTGGTACTTTTAATATCAAAATCAGAATTAGCTTTACTGGCGAGGAATTTACTCTGGTACGATGTGACAGATGTAACCGAGTCTACAAGTCTGGACGGTTACCTTGTGCATGAACACCAGCGCTCTCTCGTGGCAGTTGTTGACCTCCTCGTACACCGGATCCGTGATGCATTTTCCTTTTATCTGCTTCCTCCTCTCTCTCAGGTAATTGTACCACAATTTGTAACTGTAATTGTAAATCGGCAGAGACACACAAAAAAGAAAAATTTCATTTCATTGTGTTCTAGAAAACTAATGTTTGGGAATCTAAAATGTTTTTTGTACTGACTTGATAACGTAGAAGTCAGAAAATAAAAAATCTGTAACAAAGTCTGTACTAAAAAAAAAAAAAAAAAAAAAAAATCTGCAAAAGCAAAGCAGGAGCAGTGCACTGACCTGCCCGGCAGTTCTTTAAGCGCTCGTTCGTAAATCATATTCAGCACTGACTTCGGTGCATTTTGTTTGTGCTCGATGTAGCGCATCCAGCACTTCACCGAGTACGGGTTCCTGATGATTTCTTCCTCATAAGGCAAATCATCTTCCTCCTGAGGCAGAAGTCAGAGTTAAGGGTTAGTTCACAGCGCCAGACTGAGCCGTGTGTCCGAAGAGACACCTTACTCCCCGTACTCCTCGTTTAAAAAAAAAAAAAAAAAAAGGGGTTCCTTGGGTGTAGCTTCCTACACGGTTGGAAACCTTCACGAAAGGGAAATCCTGTGTTATCAGATTGTACACAGGACCTTTAAGGGACAGACCAAACAAGCTCTTTTTATAAGCGGTCATGGATGTTTTGCATCCCTGAGATCAGGATCAGAGATGCAGAGGCACTTGGAGCTGCTACAAAGGGACCTCAGGAGAAAAGGAACATTGTGACTCTTTAGCAAACAAATCTAGTGTAATTAGAATTACAAATATGACTGGGTAAGTAATTAATAAGTAATTACTGAAGGATTACTGAGCACCAGAACATAATTGCAAATGAGCCGTGCTGCAACAAAAGCAGGAAAACAACATTAACAACAATTTATAATTTTTTAAATCTTCTTTATGCTTCTTTTCTGTACACTCTTCTAAAAATACAGTGTTATACTACATGTCCCATAAGTCCAGAATCATAGAAAAAATATATTTTTTAAAGAATGGCCCAAAAAAAAAAAAAGAAAAGCTTTTATTTACAGAATTTGCTCTGAATGTCCACCATTTTTCTCAAAACACGAATTCAAGATGTAATACCCAGTCAATAAACACACGGTTAATGATGTCAGAAGCTGCGATTGTTCAACGTTCCTCTTCTCCTCCGCGTATACCCGAGCTTTCAAATCGATTTCCTACGAGTAGAATTACTTGCACTTGTTCTTCCTTCCTCTCAAAATATAAAAATATAAACTAAACCTATGATGCTGGACTTATGGGACAGCCTGTATATAAATAACAACATTACATTATATATGCGAGTAATAACTAAGCTTATATAGATCAACTTATATACCTAACAACAATAATCATTTTAATTAACACATTTTATGCCAAACAAACAAACAAACAAACAAACAAAAAACAATTCTAATCGTTTCCACTACAGATACCATTACAAACCATCAGTTAACCATTAAAACCATTACCGGTCGTTAATGGTATCCACTAGACATAACATACCACCAATAGAAGGCAACAAATTAACAGTAGAGACCCACAGGGACCGTTACAGTTTCCATTCAAACCAATACAATTCCCATTATAACCATTAAAACCATTACAAATTCTCTGAGCAGGTCTACTGTAATGGTAAAGGTGTACTTAGTTTAAAAGATCTTCAGCATTCTGTAGACAAAAATAATGTGAACCAGTCACTCAGGCTACACCGTTTCAACACCGACGTACAGCAGAGTAAAGCTGAGCGACATAACAATATAATATCAACATTATTTCAATTTTCCTTAAATAATATCTTCAGCATCTTCAGAACAATTCCAAACTCTCACTGGAGGCTGATGATCAGATGTTTTATAATTAAACGCAGCACTCCTGTTTTACTGGAAAACTGTTAGAAAACCTAAATATAGTCCCACACATAGTGTGTAGTATCGTGAAATATCTTCAAGCATCACGATACTAATAGACTAATAGACCCTCGGAAATGTTTACTTTGCTGTAAAAACAAAATTATTTTAAAAAAATAAAAAAAATACAAAAACAGAGGAAGAAAACTGTAAAGTTGATGCAAGGAAAATAATTAGCTAAAAGTAGCTCCTAACGTAATGTGTGCTTAAGACCCAGAGTCTAGCTGCCTAAGTAAATAAAATAAAAATAAAAATCCCTCAATAATAATATCACTGAATTACCAATTCACTGTAACCAAATACTTATTTAATGGTAAATTAAATTATAGCTTGCTAACTAGCGAAGCGGCTAATCAGTTAAACTTGTCAGTGGATTTTAGCTAGCTAGCTTCCAACAGGCTTTTAGATATATACTTATAATATATATATACTTTAATTCATAAAAATACGTACAAACACAACGTCTTGCTTTCCGTTAAAAATGGGCATGTCTCTCCTCCTGTAGTTCTGAAGTATAAAAAGTTGGATATTTAAAATAAACTTAGCGAAACAGCACAGCTAGCAAGCTTAGCCGAATTAGCTTGAACGTGTTGTGAACGCGAAGTTAAACCCCGCCCAGAAAACGATTTCCTCGAATTCTATTGGCTACAGAACGTTGGAAGTTTCTTCTTCCTCTTCGACTATACGACTAGAGTCACAGCGGTGCACGTCGCCACCTAACGGGCGTTGTGAAAACTTGTGAAACAAATGTCTTATTTATTATCGATGAGGTTTCTAAAGAGTTTTCTTTGCAGGAATTGGGTTCAAAAATCAACTGTATTATTTGAAAAATGTAATATTGTTAACTTTAAATAAACATCTGCTCGTTCATGCAATCATCCAACAAGCCAATCATGCAGCAGCAGTACAATGAATAAAATCATACGGATACAGGACAAGAGCTTCAGTTAATGTTCACATTAAACATCAGAATGAGGGGAAAATGTGAGCTCAGTGACTAGTTGGTGCCAGATGGGCTGGTTTGAGTATCTCTTTGGTCTCTAGAGTTCACACAGACTGGTCCGAGCTGACAAGGTGGTTATGGTAATTCAAATAACCATTCTGTACAAGCTGAAAAGCATCTCAGAATGCACAGCATGGCAAACCTTGAGGCAGATGGGCTACAACAGCAGATAACTACCTTGGGTTCAACTCCTGCCAGCCAAGAACAGGAATCTGAGGCTACAGTGGGCACAGATTCACCCAAACTGGACATTTGAAGACTGGAAGAAGTTGACACTGCTGTGGTACAAGAGGAATAAAATACTTTGGGACGTGCAGAAGTAACTCAGCTTCATCTCACCACCCCGACATTGATTATTTTTCTTACCTTAAATATAAGGACTTAAAAGGAATAAAAAAAATTATATTATATATATATATATATATATATATACACATACACACACACACACACACACACACACATATACACAGGTGCATCTCAATAAATTAGAATGTCGTGGAAAAGTTCATTTATTTTAGTAATTCAACTCAAATTGTGAAACTCGTGTATTAAATAAATTCAATGCACACAGACTGAAGTAGTTTAAGTATTTGGTTCTTTTAATTGTGATGATTTTGGCTCATGTTTAACAAAAACCCACCAATTCACTATCTCAACAAATTAGAATACTTCATAAGACCAATAAAAAAAAAAAAATTTAGTGAATTGTTGGCCTTCTGGAAAGTATGTTCATTTACTGTACATGTACTCAATACTTGGTAGGGGCTCCTTTTGCTTTAATTACTGCCTCAATTCGACGTGGCATGGAGGTGATCAGTTTGTGGCACTGCTGAGGTGGTATGGAAGCCCAGGTTTCTTTGACAGTGGCCTTCAGCTCATCTGCATTTTTTGGTCTCTTGTTTCTCATTTTCCTCTTGACAATACCCCATAGATTCTCTATGGGGTTCAGGTGTGGTGAGTTTGCTGGCCAGTCAAGCACACCAACACCATGGTCATTTAACCAACTTTTGGTGCTTTTGGCAGAGTGGGCAGGTGCCAAATCCTGCTGGAAAATGAAATCAGCATCTTCAAAAAGCTGGTCAGCAGAAGGAAGCATGAAGTGCTCCAAAATTTCTTGGTAAATGGGTGCAGTGACTTTGGTTTTCAAAAAACACAATGGACCAACACCAGCAGATGACATTGCACCCCAAATCATCACAGACTGTGGAAACTGAACACTGAACTTCAAGCAACTTGGGCTATGAGCTTCTCCACCCTTCCTCCAGACTCTAGGACCTTGGTTTCCAAATGAAATACAAAACTTGCTCTCATCTGAAAAGAGGACTTTGGACCACTGGGCAACAGTCCAGTTCTTCTTCTCCTTAGCCCAGGTAAGACGCCTCTGACGTTGTCTGTGGTTCAGGAATGGCTTAACAAGAGGAATACGACAACTGTAGCCAAATTCCTTGACACGTCTGTGTGTGGTGGCTCTTGATGCCTTGACCCCAGCCTCAGTCCATTCCTTGTGAAGTTCACTCAAATTCTTGAATCGATTTTGCTTGACAATCCTCATAAGGCTGCGGTTCTCTCGGTTGGTTGTGCATCTTTTTCTTCCACACTTTTTCCTTCCACTCAACTTTCTGTTAACATGCTTGGATACAGCACTCTGTGAACAGCCAGCTTCTTTGGCAATGAATGTTTGTGGCTTACCTAGTGAACCAAACTGAGAGACCATTTTGAAGGCTCAGGAAACCTTTGCAGGTGTTTTGAGTTGATTAGCTGATTGGCATGTCACCATATTCTAATTTGTTGAGATAGTGAATTGGTGGGTTTTTGTTAAATGTGAGCCAAAATCATCACAATTAAAAGAACCAAAGACTTAAACTACTTCAGTCTGTGTGCATTGAATTTATTTAATACACGAGTTTCACAATTTGAGTTGAATTACTGAAATAAATGAACTTTTTCACGACATTCTAATTTATTGAGATGCACCTGTATATATAGTATATATTTGCACAGTACTGTATTGCTATATATATATATATATATATATATATATATATATATATATATATATATATATATATATATATATATATATATATATATTCTATTTGCTCATAGAATTTGTAATAGTTTTAATGGTTATAATGGGAATTGTATTGGTTTTAATGGAAACTGTAATGGTCCCTGTGGGTCTCTACTGTTAATTTGTTGCCTTCTATTGGTGGTATGGTATTTCTAGTGGATACCATTAAGAACCAATAATGGTAATGGTTTTAATGGTTAACTGATGGTTTGTAATGGTATCTGTAGTGGAAACTATTAGAATTTCTGTGATGGTTTCTATTGTTTTTTTGGGGGTTTTCCCCGGCAGGGCATAAAATGTATTAATTAAAATTATTATTGTTCTTAGGTATATAAATTGAACTATATAAACTTGGTTATTACTTTATATATATATATATATATATATATACATACATACAGTACTGTGCAAAAGTTTTAGGCACATGCAAAGAAATGCTGTAGAGCAAAGATGCCTTTAAAATAATGAAATTAAATGTTTCTACATTTTAAGAAAAATACAGTAAAGAGCAGTAAACAGTAATAAATGAAACAAAGTCAATATTTGGTGTGACAAAAAAATAAAAATAAAAATAGTAGTCTCCGGTACAATGTGTGCAGTTTTATAAGGAAATGAGCTGGTGAGTTTTATTGAGCATCTTGCAGATCCAGACACAGTTCTTCTGGACACTTTGACTTTCGCACTTGCTTCTTATTTTTACAGCGAAACCCAGCAGCCTTCATTGTGTTTTTTTGTCTGAAAAGTGTCTCTTACGTAATATACTGCTTTCTTTAATGACATACAAACATTTTTCTGTAACATTTCATTTTGTGCTAGAAAACTAATGTTTGGGAATCTAAAATGTTTTTTTTTATTTTTTTTTTTTTTATATATACTGACTTGATAATGTAGAAGTAAGTAAGTCAGAAGTAAAATAAAAAATCTATAACAAAGTCTGTACTAAAAAAAATAGGGTGCCTAAAACTTTTGCACAATACTGTATATATAGAAAACAATTAATTACTGAACTAGAACACTTCAAGTGTATTAATGTTCAATTTCATGATTTAATGCAGTAAATAGTACAATACAGACAAACTGAACCATTCAAGATTCGAATAAAAGGAGTTTATTTAGGTTTTAACAAAAACAGATGAAGAAAAACTAAACTACCCAAGTAAATAACCAACTTCTGTGATAACATTAAAGAAAGATAAAGAAAAGTGCACCAGTTTATAATCAGAAAAAAAACCCCTGAAAGATAAAACTCTGATAAGGGAAAATATCATCTTCATATTATCATCATCATCATCATCATCATCATTGCCTAGACTGCAGGAGCTGAAAAGAAAAAGAAAAGAAAGAAAAGCTGATAAGAGCAGCATGTCTTCACTATCATGTTATTATACAGCGTTTTCTAGGCTTCACCCATCAGCTGGAGAAGCGACAGGGATCAACTGCTCTTTCATGCGAGAGAGAGAGAGAGAGAGAGAGAGAGAGAGAGAGAGAGAGACCCTGTTAAAAGTGCAGATGCTTTGTCTGAGCATACTGTACAGATAAAACAAGAATAAAACAGGAGTTATCATCTGCAGTCTTTAAGCTACAGAGTGTGTGTGTGTGTGTGTGTGTGTGTGTGTGTGTTTGTGTGTGTGTGTTTGTGTGTGTAAAGCTTTTCTCCACACCAGTGTCTGTACCAGCTGGCAGTAAGAAACACACATCTAGATCGGCGAGACTTCTCACACGGCTCTGTCTCCCATTACGGCATCTTCATAAATGTCAATTTTAAATTATTTAAATACCACAAACATATATACACTGTGTTCACCGGAAAAAAAAAAAAAGAAGAAGAAGAAACCTTTTAAAAGGCAGTGAATCATCGGTTTACTACTCGGCATTAAACAGAAGATCGTACACGTGTAACGGGTTTCCACAAAGTTTCAGAAGATTCGAGGCTTCACCGCTAAGCAGATGCGGGCGCTGGCTGCTCCAGCGTCTTCAGATCGTTCAGAAATCCGGTCGGGGTCAGGATGTGGGACGAACCTGGAACGAAGAAGAAATAAAATCGGGAAACGGTCAGAAAATGTGTAAACGAGCTCCCGAAATACAAACCATACATATACGGTAATATGTTAAACTTTTATTACAGAATATCTAACTATATTATGTCTATATTTTTGTTATTATACACTCACACACATTATACTCGAACTCCTAATCAGGGTACACTTCAAAATGAGTTTGGTTTTACTATCATCATCATCATCATCATCATCATCATCACTATTTTATTATTATTACTATTACGTTATTGATCTGAATATGAAAATTAAAGATATTAATAGTGAAACAATCAATTATATTTCTTATATATTTATATTCAATTATATTCCTCTGTGATGAAATTCCGACTTTGATGACTCAATGTTGTATTTCTCTTTGAATATGTTCGAGTCTCCTGCTGTACGGCTTGGATTATTTATTTTTTTTTCTTTCTTTAATTTATTATTTTCCTTTCACTTTTTCAATAATTCATGAGTTTTAGTTCATGCCTTGCATGTTTTCCTGATTCCCCGTAGACTCCTGAGTCGACAGCTTGAGAATTTGACAGAGTTTTCACATTTTTATGCCTTAAATAAAACTTAAAGTACACATTTCTACTGTTTTGGGGTTTTTGTCACTCTTTAGACAACCCTAGTGAAAGATATTTTAGAGAATATAGAGTAAATGGTTTTGTAATAAAGATAAATTATACATTACACAACTATACATTAGGCTTAGAGTCGGTTACTGTAACATGTAGGTGTAAGCTGAAACAGTTGTTTAACAGAAAATATATATTAATTTGTGTTAATAAACACACACGCTCTCACACACACCCTCTCACGATGCAGTAAATAGAGATTGAGTTAAAATGGCAGGAAACTTATTGTGATTTTAAATTCTCAGCACATTAGGCCATCGATCAACCCACCAATCAGGACCTCCCATTTGCCGTCGGTGGCGCGGGTGACTTCGTAAGCCGAGCGCATCTCTGAGTGTGTGACTCCTCCGATGACGAAGACGATGAGTCGAGGGCCGGTGCGGTACTCCGTCGTAGCCTTGTTCTTGTGCCAGTGTCCGAACCGCGCGCTGCTGGAGTTCAGAGAGTTAACACACATTAACACCACAATCGTCAGATTTACTGCACAAAATATTCATACAGGTCAACCATTTGAATTTATACCACAGTGCTGCCGAATTCTCGACTCTCATTGCTCAGAAGGTGCCGACTGGCTTTCTACAACGGCAGCTCTGACAGCAGTTCCAGCTGCAAATCACAGGTTCTGAGACCTTATCGTTTCTATAGTAACATCACGCGAAAGGACGGACGATCTGAACGCCACACGATCTAAACTTAATAATAGAGTTTACAGGCACCGAAACAATGAAAGATGTTTAAACCTTTTATGAATGTTACGGAAGGAGTCTCCAGTGTCAGTGCTTTGTGATCAATAGCATTTTTTCAGATACTGACAGAGGAGTTTACACTTCCTAGTTTCTCTCGAACATGTCGAGCTGTGTTTTTTTGTCTTGTTAACTTCAAGAGAGAGAAAAGCAAGAGGCTGGTGAGGGAACGACTCTTTATAGCTGCTGTAACGTAAGTGAGAACAGGAACTAACTTGTTTCACCTACGTTCCAGAACATTAAATGTAACTATAAAATGGATAAAAATATAACGAGTCGCTCTTTAATTAATTCAAACGTTTAATCTTTGGCAATTTGCTGGGGTATAAGAAGAATAAAACACTTTATGGTGCAGTGTTATGGGGAAAATAATCATCTTTAGGGTGGTAACAGGAACTCATCACACGCTTCATCACACCACCCCATCAATGATTATTCTCCTAAAAAAAAAAGTGTTATATATTTTTTTTTACCCAACACCTGCTGAAGACAAAGAGGAGAGATTTTAAACTAGTTCACTAGTGATTTAAAAACACACACTTGATTGTACACAGACAAAATGATATACAGTGGATATAAAAAGTCTTCACACCCCCGTTAAAAGTGTATGTTTTTGTGATGTAAAAAAATAAAACCAAGATAAATCGGGTCAGATATTTTTTCCACCTTTAATGTGATATAACAATCATAAAAATTCAAGTGAAAAACAAATAAAATACAGAGGAGGACTTTTTATATCCGGTGTATACGGTATGTGCAGCTGAAAATATGGCCAGTGAGGGTGCATTAAAGAAGTGCAGTGCATTTCTGTACAAAGTATGCAATCATTTTTTGCAAAAAATAATAAAATTCTTTGCCTATGTGCAAACATAAAAAACCCTCTAAACACAGATCCAAATGTAGCTTCAAAGCAAGAAAGGTTAAGATCAGATCAGAAACATTTTCGATTCTGAAAGAAAAGGTATAGCAAGTCAAATATTGTGAACAACAGATGTTTGACCTGTGTGTGAAATAAATTGTGTGAAATCCACACACTGCTCGTACCTCACTACAGTCGGAGTGGTGCCGGTGGGCGCAGGATCCGAGAGGAACGGCCACTGCTTCTTGTCCAGCTTGTCCTCGATGATGTTCTGGGGGGGGAGACAAAAACAGAAGGATTTGACTCATGTCTCAGACATGTTTTTTGGTGTGATCTTACATCTTCCTCTCACCCATATAAACATTTCTCATACCTCCATGACGTCTTTGAGGATGGGAGTCCAGCGGGAGAGCTGGTACGTGTCCCCGGTCCGCTCTTTCCTCTCTGGCAGAGATTTCCCAGCATTAGCACCCTGTAAAACACAACAGGAAGTTCAGCAAAGCGATGAGCGAAGAGAGCGGGCGTGGATGGATGGATGGATGGACGGATGCTGAAACTCACTCCGGCGATGATGGGGCAGCCGAGGTGCTGCAGGTTGTTGATGATGTTGCTGTTCTCCTGCACGTTGGCATGCTGGATGAGCTTTGTGAGGTTCTCCTCAGCAATGCCTGTCGGGGATTAAAACAGTGTTAGTAATTACATATTACACCACAGCGCTGACGAATTCTCGATTCTGATTGGTCAGAAGCTGCTGATTAATTTTCTCTAACAGCAGCTCTGACAATCGTGCAGCTACAATTCAGGTTATCGTTTCTATAGCACTAGTTAATTCACTGGGACTTGTATCTTACGCTCCACATGAGATAAAACTAGTAATGTGGTATAAGAGGAATAAAACACACCGGACATGCTGGTTTAGGACAATCATCTTACACCACGCCATTGTTGACTTTCCTATAACAGCATGTCCTGAAGTATTTAATTCCTTACGTAAAACATTATGGTTAGTATGCAAGTATTATTTATTTATGAAACAAATACATATATCTGTTGGAGAACTCATTATATGAAATTATAAACCATCTCAATGGACTCCTTTTCCTTTTTTTTTGTAACGGATTACATCATGTACTTCGTTCAAAAGGTAACAGGGAGCGTTAAAGGAGCCATTTGGAATATTACAACCCTCTGCTGTCCGCCATATTGCAGAAGAATTCAAATATTGACAAACCATCTGCTTCCCTCCAACTGACTACACCTTCTGTCAAAACTGTTTGCCGTGTGATTTTCTGCACAAAGCTGAGAGGACCTGGTATAAGTACATTTCAGTGTCGCAAAAATGTAAACAGAAGCCTGAAATGAAGAAACCGGCCAGATTTATAGTATGGCCAACAATTTTTTAAGGCATCATTGAAATTATTATTTATTATTATTATTATTACTACTACTACATACTGTAATAATACATAATGTAATAATATTACTATTATTACATACACAACAAATGCTTCAAGTGGTTTCCCCAAATTCAACTGAAAATGCAACTTATAATGACTTCTCCAGTTTCAAAATTATTCATCCCCTTGAACAGAATCCCTCACAACAGCACAAATATGCAAAATAGGTGTTGTGTCAAGCACACCTGATGCAACTAATCAAGGACTTCATTAATTGCACCAGTTCTGCTTGAGCTGGAACACATGAAATACCTTAACTGGCTATGGGCGGAAAAAGGAAGCTATCAACGGCTGCAAACAGATTTCTGAGAAGGCAGGTTGTGAAAAACCCTCGAAAAGACCTGCAGCAAGACTTGGTGGCAACAGGCACTGAGGTTTCAGTGAGCACACTATGGTGCGTATTAAACGCAGGAGGTTTCCATGCCAGAACTCCAAGACGTACACAACTACTGACCCAAAAGCACAAGAAAAGTCAGCTCAACATCATATAAATAAGCCACAGAAGTTTTGGGATTCTGTTCTGTGGAGCGATGAAACAAAACTGTAACTTTTCGGCACGTTGGATCAGCGGTATGTCTGGAGAAAGAAGAATGAAGAAAGAACACACTGTCCACAGTCAAGCATGGTGGTGGCTCGGTGATGCTCTGGGGCTGCTTTGCATCCACTGGCACTGGAAACCTGCAGCGTGTGGAAGGCAAGATGGATTCATTGAAGTATCAGGAAATCCTAGAAGAAAACCTCATGCCATCTGTGACGAAGCTTCTAATATCTTCTACGAAGATTCTACAGGGCTATCACAGTCACCTGACTTTTTGATTTGAAGAAGGCGGTTGCAGCACACAAACCCAAGAATATTACTGAACTGGAGGCCATTGCTCATGAGGAATGGGCTAAGATTCCTCAGGAACGCTGCCAGAAGCTGGTGTCTGGATATGCATCTTGTTTGCAGCAGGTCATAACAGCAAAAGGGTGCTCTACTAAGTACTAAAGATGCTTGCCATGAAGGGGTTGAATATTTTTTTAGGGGTTGAATAAGTCATTAGAAGTTGCATTTTCAGTTGAATCTGGGGAAACCACTTTAAGCATTCGTTGTGTTGAACTATTTCGATTGCTTTTGTTTGATTTGTTCATTGCAAACAGCTGAAAGTCTGTAAATTTTGACAATAAACCTGATTTGCAATGGGGGTTGAATGATTTTCAAGTTCAAGTAGTCTAATTTAAGATTAATATTAGATTTTCATAAATAATGAAGTAAAAACACATCCTTGGTAGTGAGCTCAGACTTCTGGATTATACAAGATGTAATATAAGTCGGGGTGCCAACACTTTTAAAGCACAGCACAAATGTACCAGCCTCCACTCACACTCTAGATACAGAGTTCTTAATAAACTAAACTGTGTGTGTGTGTGTGTGTGTGTGTGTGTGTGTGTGTGTGTGTGTGTGTGTGTCTGTCTTCGGCACTTTAACACGTTGGTGTAGCCACAGGAAGTCATACCCTTTTTCTTGTAGAAGATGTAGAGCAGAATGATGCGGATTTTGTCGTAGGGCTGAATCTCCGCATTCAGCAGGACAGGAACGATGTTCTTCATGGCGTCTTTAAGTGGCTCGCCCTCTGCGTTGGAGCCCATGGCCAGATCCTGCATGGAAATAAATCACACTTTAACATCACAAGCTGTATGTACAGTACATAATGCTCAGTGGAAAAAAAAGGGCCGTCCACAAAAATCTGTCAAAACCACAGTGAGGCTTAAACAGTGCTGCAATATCCTGTTTATAACACCCACTGACACATTACTAATTACTCTATTTTTTGTTTCAAACGCTACTTTTGTTCAGGGTCCAAAATCAGTAGCAACATAGCTAACATTATGCTAATTATTATATTGTATGATTAAAACCAGTAGCCAGATTGCTAGCATGTTATCTAACCATAAGGCTAACTATTATATTGTGAAAAAAACACGAGTCATGGTTGCTAGCAAGCGACTAACATTAAGCTAACTATGTAATAATATAAGTGTTGTCAGAGCCTCAGAGATCAGCGGCCAGGACGCGCTGTAATTAGGAAGCGTCGAGTAAGCAGGTATGAAGTAACCGTCGCTAACCTGCTCCACCTCACACAGTTTATCCAGAGATGTTTTGAATTTCTTCATGCAGGCGTCAGCCAGGTGCAGATGAGTGGAGTACTGCAGAACAAACGCACTCATTAACACACGCTCGAGACCACGGAGGAAAACAGAGCACTGTGATACACAACACTGACCAGACTCAGCTCTTTCTGGTACTGTGGCATCTTCTTCAGCATCTGAGA